>CM019756.1:39269093-39532804 GCA_009761765.1 Phenacoccus solenopsis | reverse complement strand
TTTTAATAGAATTACAGCCGAAATTATTTTGATTTTTACATCTAAACTTATTTGCACCCAAGCTTTAAGCGTTCTTAAAATGATCGCCCACTTGAACTGGGGAGCTGACCGAAAAATCTTGGAGACCTTATATAAATCGCTAATTCGATCCAAATTAGATTATGGATCAATTATATATAAGAGCGCTAAACCGAAATTACTAATAAAACTGAATATCATCCAGAACACAGCTTTAAGGTTAATCACAGGAGCGTTATATATACCAGTCCCATACCTAGTTTGCATGTCGAAGCAAACATCGCCCCTCCACCTTCGAAGAAAATTATTAGCTCTTAAATATCTAGTCAAACACTCACTAGATTTCGACTCCACAATGATTCGCCAACAAACACGAAATAATAATAATGTTCCAAGATCTATATATCTAAGACAATTTGACGACATCCAAAACCTAAACTTTTCTCAAAGCGATTCTATCAAACAAAAACTCCAAAAAGTAGAATCGTACATAGATACTTTATGGCAAGCCGAATGGAATCTACACCAATCCTCAAAGCTATACAAAATAAAACCAAAAATCGCAAAATGGACTGCCGCGTACAAAACCAACCGGCGCGAAGAACGTATCGGGCACTCTTCTATCAACCACTCTTACATATTCCAGAAAAATGACCCACCCACATGTACAAATTGCAACAATACACCTTTAACTATAGCGCATTTGGTGACTGAATGCCGCAAATTCCACCGTTCACGTACCTTATCAGATATGGCACAAATTATAGACGATGAAGATGTAGTTCTAAACCTTTTACGATATCTACGTGTACATAACATTTATAATTCTTTGTAACCATTATTTCATTATAAGTTTATTATACTATCGTCGCAAATGACGTTTCATGTCGAGCGACTAGAAATAAAGAGATTTAAAAAAAAGATTGGGAAAAAAATTAAAATTTGTAATCTTCAGAATTTTCATTTTATTTTGATGAAGGCTGCTCGTATAATGCTGAGTATAGAAACTTTAATTGGTAGTTTATCAAGATGAAATCGGCATTAAATGATTTATTAGAAGAAAAAAACACTCGAGCAAGAGTCTAGGAATTTTAAACCAGATTTTAAATCGTGATTGTTTCAAATTCACTCCACCTTTTTGGTGAAGTTTCCAAAAAACGAATTTTGGTAGTTAGGTACATTTCTTGATTACACAGAGAACAACCATTATGTTTTATGAATTTAATAAAATATCAATTTGTTACGTTCGTGACCTCGAAATTTTTGAGTATAAGGATAAATCGTTCATAACACCGGTCTTCTCCCTCAACTTTAGTTCTTTGTAGCATCCGTGCATCTGGCCTATGTTGCAGTTTATGGCACGAATGGAGTAAAGTAATGTTAAAACGTTTTTTTTTTTTTTTTTAGCTTAGTAATTTTCTATTGGTTTACTCTTCCATAAATTTTCAAAAAGTTCCCTCTAAAACGTAAATCTAAAATTGTTTTCAAAATCCCTCCTTCGAAATATATCGAGGCTATCCACTACGGTCCTGTTTCAAATCGATTTAGTTTCATGATTGGAATCAGTTAAACATAATTTTATAACACATTGTCGACTTTATTACATTTTAACGTAATGGTTGGCATAAATTTATTTTAAAATTTAATTGTTCTTGCAGTTTCGACCGAAAAAATTGAACTTTTACTTTTTTTTTGTTTTGTTTGACTCGCTAAAAAATTAATCTACCTTTCATTCGTCTCACTTAAAATTATTTATTTAATTAGTTACATTTGATATCGATATGTTTATCTTTTGTAGGATTAAAAAAAAGTGTAGAGTAACGCTGGGATCCTCAAAGTTATACTATGGCTTTAAAAAACCTCATTGGTGATTTTTTTTATACATGTCTTAGTGCTTTGAATTGACATTCCTTCCCCCTCTCCCCTCGTAAGCTTTAATTGGTGAAAAAACTTTGATAGACATCCTGTATAATTTTCGAAGAAAGATGTAGGTATATGGTATAATCTCAAAATTTTAGGCTGTTTCAAAAGATTTTTCCTAAATTATGTTGTCTGGGTCATTTGATAATTTGTAGCATCTCAATGATGAAGATTTTCGTGAGAAAAAAAATGGTTTTCGATGAAAAAAGTTTTTTTTTTTTTTGGCTAATTTTTCGAAATTCAGTCAACATGCAATCAAGTACTTGGATCTATGGGATTTTCGGATAAGCTACTTTCGTTGGTAATAATCTAACTTTTAACCTGACTGTATACCTTGAACATGGAAAATTATTAGCTCTTATGAAGCATTCCGAAATACTCATTTGAGTTTCATTTTATGCGATGCAAATTCTTTCGAGAAGTCAAATTATCAGAAAACAACTTTTTTTATGCGTATTTTTTTTTTTTTTTTTGGAAAATGATATTAACATTAAATCTCTGGCTCCCCCAACAGTCATTGTTGGCTGAAAATTTCATAAAGTTGCTTTCAATTTGAACTTTGAAGTAAACACAATGTTGAACTTTCGTCATAATTAAGGAGCGTCATTTTTTGCTTCGGTACAGTTGTTTCTGTAAACTTGATGAAGATGATGGTGGGTGTGGTGGAAACTTATTACTGTTATCAAATATATATAGTTTCATCTTACAGATTCTAAACAGAGGTTATTCTGAGGGGTATTTCCTTGGGTCGCTAGTTCCAGCATTTTCAGTGAAATATCCAATTTCTGTTCAACTAAATGGAATTTCGCAATTTTATGAAATTATTTAATTCGTCAAAAATATCCTACGGTTGTAATTTCAAAATGATGTGGGATCCGAGACCAGCAGTTATCACTATGGCTGCGAGAAAAATGTGGAAAAAGAACCAAGAAAAAGCCGGAACTCGAAGGTGGTATGAGGGTATTTTTCCTGAAGCAACCAATACAGATAAGGAAATGATAAAAGAAACGGAAAAATAAATCGTTACCTCGATTATATGAGGGATTTGGAATCAAAACTCACACTTGCCAAAATAAACAAAATAAGTTAGTGGTACCATCTTATAGAGAAAAACATTCCCTACAACCCTATGTAATTACTTTTTTAATTAAAATTAATTTGAGCTCTGTATCGTCGCTCAAAGTTGAGAGTTGGAGTCAAAAGTCTATTTTCATGGTTGATATTTAGTTGATAACATGCAGGATTGAACGTAGTCATTGTTAGGTTAGGTTACATTACTGCGCTATAAATTTGAAAGAAAGGTTTAATTATTATATCCCTTTTTTTGCATTATGGCACCTATTACTAGAAAGCGAAAAAAGTATCTACATTCGTGGAAGAAATTCAATAATGAGCTAGATCGGTTACTTTTTGTGCTAATACTTAATGAATTACTATGAAAAATATCTGTTTACTTTTCGTGTTTAATTGAATAAAAATATCTGCTTACATTTCGTATTCAATTGAATAAAAAATATTTATTTTTAGTTTATGGATGTATTTCATTAATTTTTGCTACATACACTTGTGTTCCAATATATTTTACAGATCAGCGTTAAAAAATTTATTTATTGCAAAAAAAGGCCAAATTTTGAATAAAAACTTCAAGTTGGAGTCAAAACTCACACTTGCTATTTTCCCCTTCCATTTTTATCTATATTCCATAAGCATACTTTAAAGTCACAATATCCATCAGTGATTACATCGCTAAGCCCATTAATGCGCTTGCTACAGTTTTTTGCGGTTTCTGGAAAAAATGCCATTTTGGCAAGTGTGAGTTTTGATTCCAAACCCCTCATAATAAATGTTTTTACCTAGGCTGTACCTAATTATTATTCTTATTCGATGTTTTCTGAATTTTATCGTAAAAAAGTACCTAACTTAAATTTAATCAATAAAAATTTCTTAGTCTCATTTTTTTTCTACAGTTCAATTTCCAGTAGGTATAAAGTAACCTTTTCAATTTTTTTCAAATTAAATTTCAAGTTGCGGTAGTTGCAAATTTCTCCTAAAATAACCCCAGATACGAAACTTCTCTAAGATTCAGTTTCACTGAATTGTAAGTCAGTCAAGCTAACGTTTAAAGGTATAACAAGGACAGAGCGTTAAATCGTCATAATGGAAATAAAGTGCTCGGTGGAATAGACTGTGAAGCCCAGCCGTGGAATATTATTGAAATTTGCAATTGGCCTCGTATGTTCTCCCGATCACTTTTGGCGCATTAAACGACGATTTTTATCAGTAATTACCGTAAAATTCGAGGTATCCATTTACTTACCAGATGAGGACGCACGAGCTGCAAATTGAATTGTCCGCGTCGAACCGCAATGTTTAGAAATACGCGCGATTAATAATTACGAAAATGAAATAAATCGACGAACCGATGACGCGGGAAACACGCGAGCACGAAATACTCGCCAGCCTATAAGTCGCCTCGAACGGGGGGCGCCAGAAAATAACGAGCGAACTGTGTCGTCGGTCGAGCGAAGCGCGTAAAAAAAAAGTCCGATTCGTAGATTTAATTGAAGAAGCGCGTCGCGAATTAAAGAGATAAAAGCCGATACCTCGATGGATAGCCTGAGCCCCGTCGCTATGCGCGATTTCGATGGGGGAAAAAAAAGCGCGCCATGAACCCCCATAGAAAGTGACGCCGATGCGTCTTTCGCGCCACGAATAATATAAATTCGGCCAGCTCGGATCGGTCTTGCGCGTTGCCGACGATACCGCCCTTTGGGCGAAAGTACGCGGCGTGGGCGTGGATAAGCTTTTCGCGCAAAGGTCCGCCGACGATGCGACGCGAAAGGTGAAAAAAATTGTTTTCGAGGTATTCTTTTTATTCGGTTTTCGCTGACGAGGTATCCGTATCGCGGTCGTTTAAAGCGAACACCTTAAAATGTATTATTCATTCTGGATTGCGATTATTTTCCTTTTAGGGTGATTAAAAAAGACGCGACGCTTCGACAACGAAAATTACGCTATTGTTGCCATGCTACGGATGCGAGAATAGTTTTGAATGATTTTGGGTTTTTCTTTTTTCTTTTTTCGATTTTCTGTATTATGCGCTCGGTCGTGCGCATTTTTCTCCTGTGACGAGATTGGAGACGGCTAAAAGAACAAACAATTAATTAGGGTTGTATTTTTTTTTCTTCTTCTCGTTGTCTTCTTTACGAGACTGTTCTCTATTCGTGGTTTATTTGTCGTGGAAAATGGGAAAACGTCGGTGGTTTTGGTGAAAGGGATTCTTTTTTTAGGATTTTAATTAAAAGCTTTTTACGTTGATTGTCAACAGCTTCTGGCTCCATTATGTGTAAATGGATCGCGATAATCGCAATTATACTCGAATATTTTTGCGACGCGATTTGACAGAGTTCTTATCACCTAAATAGGATTTCATTCTGTCGGGTGAATGGAAAAGAAAATTTTATAGATTTTCAGTTGTGTACAGTGGTTTTGAAAATAGACTCAAAGGATCATAATTTTATTAGATTTTTACCGGTTTAAAATAAGTATACTTATACCTTGAAATGGCATCTACTGTGTAAAATCAACTGACTTTATATATATTATCATTAATATGAAAATAATTAAAAAGATTCGAATTCATAGACCGATAGACATCTATCAGGTACCAAAATATTTGTTATAATTTCATGGTTAAAACTGTGAAAAAAAAAAAAAGGGAAAATAATCGTGCTTCTTATTCCACAAAATATGGAATGATGAGGTACTAACTTATTTTTTAAAACCCCAAAATTAGGACAAATTTTTTAGGATTTTTGAAATTAAAAAAAAAAAAAAAAAAACGTAAGCAGCCATGCCGCATTACTGGAACTGAGTTTTTAACTGGGGCTTGTTTTGATTTAGTAATAACCTTGCTTAACCGTTCATCACTACAGGCCACACCCAATACCAAGTATGAAAACCCCTACCATCCTTTCCAAAAACACTTAAGAAGTTCAATTTGGCACAAATGTAGTATTTCTTACCATGAAATAATCATGCGAACACATATTTCTCAAATTATAACTATTTGAGGGTCCTCAAATTATCTTCAAATTTTGTAAATCCGCCATTTTGGATCCATTTTGACTCAAATTTAAGTGGTTATATTCTGGTCACAAACTAATCCTACACACAAAGTTTGACCATTCTAGGCCGATTTGGTGATGAGATATGGAAGATTCATGAAATTTCCTGCAGCAATTTCCCCTCCAAAAGCCGTTTTTTGCTCTAACTCCCCTCCAAAATCACTGAGGAAGCTAAAATCAAAATACGTTTGTCACTTGGGCTCATTTTATCATATGACACAGCAATAAAAAATTTTCGACCCCTCCTGTACCCCCACCACTATTTTAGGTTGGTAACCCCGCCTTCCCCCTCCAACATCATGTATGGAAGTGAATTCGGGATATAGTATACAACTTATCCCCAATAACCATATGAATTCATATTAATTACATTTTTACCAACTTGAGGCTCCTCAAGCTCTACTCAAAATTTTGATAATCCGCCATTTTGAATCCATTTTGATCCAAATTCAAGAGGTCATATTGTGGTCACCAACTAACCTCACACACAAAATTTGACCTCTTTAACTTGATTTGGTGGGGAGATATGGAAGATTCAAGAAATTTCATGACTCAAAACTTCCTCAAAAAGCCGTTTTTTGATCTAACTCCTCTCAATATGCACTCAAGAAGCTGAAATTTGGATATGTTAGTATCCGTGACTCACTCTTTCATATGAAATCAAAAACGAAAAATTTGAGCTATTTGCCCCTTCTCCAGCCCCCCTCAAAATTTGAGTGATCCGCCATTTTGAAATTTATCGAAAAAACAAAAAAACTATTTTTGCGCATTTTCAAGAAGAGTCTCTCACCAAATTTTGAGCGAATTTTATGAATACTCGCCGGCGCTACGCGTTGGGGAAAAAAAAATATATATATACCAAAAAGTTGGACATTTGCCAGATGATTACAAATGGTCTGAAACGCTAAGATTTGAAGACCCCACCCTCCCCCGACCTTCCCTTCCCAAATCAGGTAGGCTGTAATAGCTATCGTTTTGTTAAAAACTCAGCTAAAAACGATTTTTGAGTGATCAAAATTTTTTTACATCTCAAAGTCGTATTTTGTCTTGCAAAGACTGAAAAAATGTTTAGTCGTTAATTTTTATTTTTCATTTTTCATTGTAATAGGTCTAAGTCGTTTCAAAATTTTTTTCAAAAAGCACCAATTCAAAAATGTACGACAAATAGGTAATTGGTCATGTTCGGAGTGCGGGCTCATTTTAGGCTTTTCGAACTCCAGAGGCAACATATTCTCGATTTTTAGTTCTACAAGGGCCACTAAAGTTTTGAGATTTTTTATGCTAAAACGTTTTACCAAAGTCATGAGATGAAATACGACTTTGAGACGTAAAAAATATTTTCATCTCACGAAAATCGTTGTTTGGAAATTTCAAAAATTCTAAAACTTCGACTTAATTTCGGGGATTTGAAAATTAGGTTGGTAACTCATCCTATGTTTTGTCGAGTGAGAACGACAACTGCACCCGAAATTGCCTAAATTAGCCACATACTGTGCAGCGTGCCCACGACCAATAAATTACCCATTTGTGGAACATTTTTGAAAATATCCTATAGGTCCCTGATACCCAAGTGATGATGAGCTGTGGAGCACAATGAGTGATGAATGGCCAAAGTGCCCGGTGCTGGCACCACCCAATTAGACGTGACCTGAATCCATCCCTATGCTCTTTTTATCGAGGTCGAAGAGAGGAGGGGGTAAAGAGGACATTTTGTCGGATCGAAATTTTACATGGGACCACAGACGTACCTAGGGAAAAAAAGGAAAAGGAAGAAACCTTGAAAATTGAAATTTTTTTCGAATGTTTTTTCATGTTTAGTGGACTCCACTTTTGAGTAAAATCTATTTGTGTGTTCATTATACATAGTTTTTTGTTTTTGTTTTTTTTTTTTGTTTGTTTAATTCCTATTCTTCAACGATAACTCTTGTAATAATTAACGGATTGACTCTAAAGGATATACCCGAATAAGGGGTGATTTTGGCCCCAAGCGCTTTTTGGCTCCTATATCCCTCAGGTGGTGTGCCTAGACTGGAAAAAATTTTTCGCCAAGTTTTGGATCCTTACCCCCCTCCATTCCTGTTCCACACCCATTTTATTAAGATTTTAAAATCTTTCCAACTTTTCATGATGCGGCGTTAGCACCAATTTTTTTTGAGCATTTTAGAAAGATTTTGGACATAAAACCCAAAATTTACAATTCAAATGATGGAAAATTGGCAACGTTGCATTGTAAAATTTTCATTTTACATGATTTTTATTATAACAGACGTATTCATGCATGGTCCCTATCGAAACGACAAAAAACTTACAAGAAATCAAAACCTTTGAGAAATTTTCATGTACATAGAAATCGTCAATCTGCAACTTTTCAACCACAAGGTAGGGCGATCAAGATAGCATCCAATCGATCTGCTCATGGGCTAGTGAGATGTAAAAACTCAAATTGGGCCCTTCTAATAGCCCAATCTGGATATGGTTATGAATCGATCCGTAGGCTATAAAGAGGAAAACCATGTTCGTTCAAAAATTACACTATTTTGAGGACCCTTATCCTCCCCCTCCCCAATGGTCCGTGGGTTCTTGAATTTTGCATGGGAACTTCCAACTCAAGGATAACCGCCTCTTGAAATTTAATCAAAATTGAAGAACATTTTCTCTTTTTCTTTCCATCCTAATACTTACAATATTATAAAGGTAAAAGATGTGTATAACGTTTACTACATATCATACGAATACTGTAAATTTTCTTCAACGCGTAATCATTGCGATACAGTGTTAGCTGAAGGGGAGTGAGGGGAAGGGCTAAATATTGCGCTACTCGTATTAGTGGTGTATTAAATTTTTGTTTCTTAATTTTAAAATGAAAAATAAAATTATTAGCATCCGAAAAGTGGAAAAAATCGATTATATGATAGGTTTTTCGCATTTGGGGTTCCACGACATTTCTATATCTCAAAACTGAATACGTAAGATAAATCTAAAAAAAAAAACACGTTTTTAGGATACTTTAAAAAAGTGGTCGTTTTTCGCTATTAAGGTATTTTTTACAGTTGAAAATTTCAAATGGCCACAACACCATGAAGGAATGAACCAAAATTGCTCAAAATGTTATCTTAGATACACCACTACGATACCTACGTATGTGCGAAAGAACAAAAAATTTCCTTCATTCTGAACGAAATGAAAAATTCGTGAAAAAACGACAATAAAATGGGTGTGGAACGGGAATGGAGGGGGGTAAGGGTCCAAAAGTTGACGAAAAATTTTTTCTAGTCTAGGCACACCACCTGAGGGGTATAGGAGTCAAAAAGCGCTTGTGGCCGAAATCACTCCTTATTCGGGTATACCCTTTAGAAAAACATGAAGCTTAAGAGTTTTTTCATAGTCGATTGGTGTGCTATCAGTGGAGCTTTCGAACTTGAGCTTGTATGGAAACAATGTAGTGGGAAATTTTATTCTATGTAATTTTACATTTATCCATTTTTCATGAAAATTCGCCGAAAGTTGAACTTTTGAATTTTGAAGGTTTTTTTTTTTCAACATCTCGGGAATAAAACGTCGTAGAGAAAAACGAATAAGCAATTAGCTCGTTGCAAATTTCAAACTTACAACTTTGGTTCCTAGACAATTCTCACGAAAGGTCATAGTTTTCCGGAAAAATAAACTCGAAGTGAAGAGTCCAATAATTGGTACGTTTTTTTCTCTGAAAGTTCAGTGTCTTCATTCTCCGAAGATAACTCCAGTGAAACATGACAGATTATCTCTAAATTTCAAAAATAGATAGGTAGTATGAAACGTAAGAGTCTTTTTGTTTTTGAAGTCATACCTTCGCTGAAATTTGAGCTTTCAAACTTGAAAGATTTTTTTGGTTTTTTACAAATATCTCGAGAACGAAGGATTGTGAAGAAAAAATTTATTGAAACAAAATGGTAGGAAATTTTATTCTCTACATCTTTGGTTCTTATACATTTTCCATTAAAGTTCATAAAAAGTTGAGCTTTTGAACTTAATTTGCGTTTTTCGACGATAACTGGAGTAAAAATTCGACAGATTTACTCTAAATTTGGAGGATAGGTAGAAGAAATGGAGCTCAACTCCATTATCTTTGACGTAAATCCGTTCGCTAGCACTCGAGCTTTCAAACTTTGAAACGTTTTTGTGTTTTTTTTTTTCAAATATTTCGGGAATGAAGAGTCGTGAAGAAAAAATGTATGGAAACAAAATTGTTGGCAATTTAATTCTCTACAACTTTGGTTCTCGTACATTTTCCGTTAAAGCTCAAAAAAGTTGAGCTTTCGAACTTCGAATTTTATTTTATTCCATCAGTTATTGTTGAACATTATTGTAAAGTGCGTTGTTTTCGTATAGCTCTACTTAGTTTACGTAATTCAGGATTTTTTCATTAAGGCATTTTCCATTTTATTTTTTCGTATATTTTTAGCTGAGTTTTTAACAAAACGATAGCTATTACAGCCTACCTGATTTGGGAAAGGAAGGTCGGGGGAGGGTGGGTCTTCAAATCTTTGCGTTTCAGACCATTTGTAATCATCTGGCAAATGTCCAACTTTTTGGTATATATATATTTTTTTCCACCACGCGTAGCGCGGGCGAGTATTCATGAAATTCGCTCAAAATTTGGTGAGGGACTCTACTTGAAATTGCGCAAAAATAGTTTTTTTGTTTTTTCGATAAATTTCAAAATGGCGGATCACTCAAATTTTGAGGGAGGCTGGAGAAGGGGCAAATAGCTCAAATTTTTCGTTTTTGATTTCATATGAAAGAGTGAGTCACGGATACTAACATATCCAAATTTCAGCTTCTTGAGTGCATATTGAGAGGAGTTAGATCAAAAAACGGCTTTTTGAGGAAGTTTTGAGTCATGAAATTTCTTGAATCTTCCATATCTCCCCACCAAATCAAGTTAAAGAGGTCAAATTTTGTGTGTGAGGTTAGTTGGTGACCACAATATGACCTCTTGAATTTGGATCAAAATGGATTCAAAATGGCGGATTATCAAAATTTTGAGTAGAGCTTGAGGAGCCTCAAGTTGGTAAAAATGTAATTAATATGAATTCATATGGTTATTGGGGATAAGTTGTATACTATATCCCGAATTCACTTCCATACATGATGTTGGAGGGGGAAGGCGGGGTTATCAACCTAAAATAGTGGTGGGGTACAGGAGGGGTCGAAAATTTTTTATTGCTGTGTCATATGATAAAATGAGCCCAAGTGACAAACGTATTTTGATTTTAGCTTCCTCAGTGATTTTGGAGGGGAGTTAGAGCAAAAAACGGCTTTTGGAGGGGAAATTGCTGCAGGAAATTTCATGAATCTTCCATATCTCATCACCAAATCGGCCTAGAATGGTCAAACTTTGTGTGTAGGATTAGTTTGTGACCAGAATATAACCACTTAAATTTGAGTCAAAATGGATCCAAAATGGCGGATTCACAAAATTTGAAGATAATTTGAGGACCCTCAAATAGTTATAATTGGAGAAATATGTGTTCGCATGATTATTTCATGGCAAGAAATACTACATTTGTGCCAAATTGAACTTCTTAAGTGTTTTTGGAAAGGATAGGGTAGGGGTTTTCAGACTTGCTATTGGGTGTGCCCAGTAGTGATGAACGGTTAAGCAAGGTTATTACTAAATCAAAACAAGCCCCAGTTAAAAACTCAGCTCCAGTAATGCGGCATGGCTGCTTATTTTTTTTTTTTTTTAATAACTTTTTTAGCAATAAACAAAAATGTTTTCTACCTATGCTAGTATGCTTCTTGTACATAACTGTATTGACTCTTTCCTTCTTCGGTTATTATTTTTAAGTTCCGTATCGCGTTGAGAATATTTCGTTCGATCTGAATGAAATCGCATTCCCGGATTCCTTCAATTAATTCAATATAATGGAGTTTCCGCATCATAGATCAAATCTGGACACGCCACTCGGTACCTCTACGGGATTATGGAGCTGTACGGCTTTGGACTACAATACATAATTAACGAGATGTACCGAAGTACTTCTTTTTTTTCGTACCTCCGGTGCTTCACAAAGAAATCACCAGTGTATACATCCGATGGAAAGCGAAAACAGTCGTAACGTTCGCCCAAGATAGCATCGGCGGACTATACGACGTACGTAGGCGCGCGAGATGACGTAAACGAGGGAAGAAAAAAAGAGCGCATTCTCGAATCGAGCTCGCGTTAAAAGATTAAAAAAACGATAAAGATCTCGTACGACGAATAAAAGCCGCGAAACACATTTTCGCAGTCGACGAATACTGCAGCGCGCAGCCTACAGTCTACAGGTTCCGAGTGCGGAGCATATAGCGAAAAGACGAATTTACTCGGTTCGACTGCAGGGAGCTCGATCATTAATTAATGCGCGCGGAAAAGCGCACGAATGATAATTAAAATACGTAGCAGCGTTGAAAAGATCAAAAGCAATAAAACGTCTTCTTTCGGGAAACGTTCAATTTGCGAAAATAACCACGTTTGTTGTAGTCACGTTGGAGAGTACTCGTCGGAACATGAATTCTTAAATAGCGAATAGCGGCCTCTTTGATAGGCCGCTCGAGTCTCCCTGTTAACAATGTCTTGGACGAATCGTTCGCGTAAAGGCTCTTGAGGTTTTTTTTCCTTCTAACTTTAACCATTACAATGCAAAGAAATAAAAATTGATTCGCAACGATCATCCCCCTGTTATTTTCCATTTGATTGTGGTATGTGTTTTTATTTTTTATTTTACGAGAGTTTTTTCTTTTTCGCTTTGTGACGGACTAGCGGCGTTTCCTTAAAGGGCAGATTTACATTTTAAAGTTGACGAAACGACTATAACGATGGTGCAGAGGTGTATTGTACGAATTGGTTGTAGAGATTTTTGTCTCGTTAGTGATGAATCTTGACGTCCATACGAGACAAGTGGTTAGAACATGTGTGCTATCGATAACAACAGTGACCGCATTGCTGGGCATAAATATAAGAAAGGAAGCTGAGAATTTTTTTTCCACTGCTTTTCCTTTTTATACGTGATGACGTAATTATTCTACAAACATTTTGCATAATTGTGTAAAATCTTTTCGATATTTTCTCATCGATGAACGAGCAAAATGAAATTATGAAAAAAATCAATCGAGTATAATAATTACAAAATATTTACGACGAACTTATTATATTTTTATCTAATTAAAAATTTTTACTTGCCTGCGGATGTTATAAGCTCGGTACCCATTTCAATACGAGGAATGTTGAAATTAAAGAAAAAAACATCGTTCATTTTTAGGTTTTTTTTTAGTTCTAAAATGTTCTGTAATGTGTGGGAAATACCACAGAGGACATGTTTAAACGCCAGACGGATGGTTACGGAGGATAATGATGATGAAAAAGAAATAGATAACCCTCAAAAAAGAAAAAACGTAAGTGCCTATGCCGCATTACTGAAGCTGAGTTTTTAATTGGGGCTTGTTTAATGTTCAGGTTTGCAAACAGGCCAAGTCTGAAAACCTTTACCCTATCCTTTCTAAAACCACTTGAGAAGTTGAATTAGCATTTTTTTTGCCGGCAGTAATGTACTGAGTCCCCATTTTGCATCTATTTTAACCCAAATTTTGCTCTAACTCCCCTCCAAATACACTTGGGAAGGAAAAATCAGAATAGTTTAGTCATTTGGGCTCATTTCATCATATGACATTGCAATAAAAAATTTTGACATTTTCTGTACTACCACCGCATTTCGAAGTCGATAATCCCTCCCTCTCCCCTCCAATACCGTATATGTGAAGGTGAATTTGAGATATATGTAGTAGTAGCGCAACCAGAATTTTTTTTTGGAGGGGGCTAAAAAAAAAGGAGGCTCGAACTCCAGTTGATACCCACCTGTTTGCAAAATGAATTGTATCATAGATTAACCATACATAAATAGCCGCACGGTATATGGAATTTATCACTCATAAATGTTGAAAAAGGAGCCAGAAAGTTTCCTTTTTTATATATCTAGGAAAGAAATTGAGTTAGAGTGTTCGGAGATGCCTTATTTGAAAGAGCTTAACATTTTATACATGATTCAATTGTAAAACACTATTGCCATCGATGTGAGTCTCGAGTTATTTTAATGGAACCAATTCATTTTAGAGTGCCCTCTGTGAATGAGCTCCAGTACTAAAAAAAAAAAACGTAAGCAGCCATGCCGCATTACTGGAGCTGAGTTTTTAATTGGAGTTTGTTTTGATTTACTAATAACCCTGCTTAACCGTTCATGACTACAGGCCACACCCAATACCAAGTCTGAAAACTCCCACCCTATCCTTTCCAAAAACACTTGAGAAGTTGAATTTGGCACAAATGTAGTATTTTTTGCCATGAAATTATCATGTGAACACATATTTCTCAAATTGCAACTATTTGAGGGTGCTCAAATTATCTTCAAATCTTGATAATCCGCCATTTTGGATCCATTTTGACAAATTTTCGACTCCTCCTGTACCCCACCACTATGTTAGGTTGATAACCCCGCCTTCCCCCCTCCAACATCATGTATGGAAGTGAATTCGGATATAGTATACAACTTATCCCCAATAACCATATGAATTCATATTAATTACATTTTTACCAACTTGAGGCTCCTCAAGCTCTACTCAAAATTTTGATAATCCGCCATTTTGAATCCATTTTGATCCAAATTCAAGAGGTCATATTGTGGTCACCAACTAACCTCACACACAAAAGTTGACCTCTTTAACTTGATTTGGTGGGGATATATGGATGATTCAAGAAATTTCATGACTCAAAACTTCCTCAAAAAGCCGTTTTTTGATCTAACTCCTCTCAATATGCACTTAGGAAGCTGAAATTTGGATATGTTAGTATCCGTGACTTACTCTTTCATATGAAATCAAAAACAAAAAATTTGAGCTATTTGCCCCTTCTCCAGTTCCCCTCAAAATTTGAGTGATCCGCCATTTTGAAATTTATCGAAAAAACAAAAAAACTATTTTTGCGCATTTTCAAGAAGAGTTCCTCACCAAATTTTGAGCGAATTTTATACATACCAAAAAGTTGGACATTTGCCAGATGATTACAAATGGTCTGAAACGCAAAGATTTGAAGACCCCACCCTCCCCCGACCTTCCCTTCCCAAATCAGGTGGACTGTAATAGCTATCGTTTTTATTAAAAACTCAGCTAATAAATTCGGCTTTTTGCTTAGTTTTTTGCAAATATCTCAAGAAGAAAATAATATAGATGGGAAGTTTACAAGTAGCTCATTCGAAAGAATATGAAATTTTAAATGTGTTTCACTTTTAAAAAATAATTGTCGTTGATTTATTGAGATAATTCATAACAAAGTGAAAAAATCGTTTTTCAAAATTAATTCCAAAAGTAAATCGATAACAGTAACTTCAGAAAAATTAAATCACTTTGCATTTCAATATCTTTAAAATGTGCCATTTGCAATCAGCGCTCTATCTTGCATTGTTTCCAAGATATTAGCAAAAAACGATTCCAGGTCCTATGATTGTATCTAAATCTAAAACAATTCAGTAGAAATTTTTTCCCCTGAATTTACGCCTATATGTTTAATAATTGATTTTTGGAATTTCGAAGAATTTTCTGGAGAAGGCTTTAGCCCGCTAACCTCCCCTCGATTGCGCCACTGCGTTCTTATATTTACCCAATAATGATATGAGTTGATATTAATTACATTTTTAATTTTTTAGATTGATTCGGTGAGGATATATGGAAGATTCCAGAAATTTCACAACTCCGAACATTTTCGAAAAGCAGTTCTTTGTTCAAATACACTTAGGAAGCTAAAATCAGAATAGGTTAGTCAGTTGGTTTCATTTCATCATATGACACCACAATGAAGAATTTTCGATTTCTTTTATACCACCACCCCCTAAATTTTGAAGTCGATAATCCCTCCCTCTCCCCTCCAGTAACATGTGTGATGGTGAATTTGGGATATAGCATACCTCTTATACCCAATAATGATACATATGAGTTCATGTTAATTACATTTTTAATTTCGTAGATTGATTTGGTGAGGATTTATGGAAGACTCGAGAAATTTCATGACTCGAAACTTCCTAAAAAAACTGTTTTTTGCCCCACGCCGCTCCAAATGCACTTGGAGAGTTGAAAATTGAATGTTGGTGTCCGTGACTCACTTTTTCATATGAGATAGAAAACGAAAATTTCGAGTTACTTGTCTCTCCCCTCCAGCTCCCCTCAAAATCTGAGTAATCAATCATTTCGAGGTGTATCGAAAAAACAAAAGAGTAGTTTTTGAGAAATATCTAGCCCAACAATTATTCTTATCAGTAGATACATCAATCTTCGGTTGTATTACTGTGAAAAAGAGGGAAATCTTTGGCTTTTTTACCAGCGCGTCAGAGGGACATACATAATGTATCTACTCGTATCTCAGTATTCTCAGATCGTTTTTATCAGTTCGTAGGTATAATTTTTTCTATTTTTTCTGCAGTTATTTTTTGATCCTATTTATTAAGTTATTCTATATTAAATAATAATTAATTAAAGTTGAATTTTTTAAAATCTTTTTTTATCAATTAATTTAAATTTGTTCCCTCGACATTTTTCAGGATTAAAAAGAATATCAAATTATCTTTCGTAGATTTAATTCATTAACAATAAATTAGTAATATTTTATATGAAATTTGATTGTATAATTTTCGTGAAAATCGAAATTCTATTTTTATTAATATAGTTTTTCTTCCGAATATTTCATATTTATGATCAAGAATTAACTTTTTTGAACGTAATTATGCAATTAGAACGGGCCCGTAGCCAGGTGGGGCAAAGGGGGCAATGCCCCACCTAGCAAACGGTTTTGCCCTCCTAGAAAATTTTTTAGCTATACGCTAGATGTTATTATTATTTGACAAATGAATTGAATTTTCAATTTTCAATTTTCAAGTATTAAAAAAAAACAATCATTTAAAGATCCGAACACGAGTCACGAAATTTATCTATACTTAATAATAAATTGGGTCATTTTGCTATCTTTTTGTATCATTCTCTTAACACTAAAAAAAAAAAATAAACATATTAAAAAAAATTTTGCCCTCCCTAAAATTTCATTAGCCCCCCTGACGAAGTCGGCTGGCTACGGGCCCGGATCAGAAATCTATGAAATTTCATTATTCGTTCAAAAAATGTGATTTTAAAATTGGTCCGTTTAAAATAAGAGCACCACCTTAAAAAAAATATATATATAAGTAATTGATTATGACTATCCTGATTGCTGAGAATCATAAAAAAAAATTCATTTTTTTATCTTGAATTATGTTCTGAAGTACATAAATCTCTTGTGCATTAAAAAAATGAATGCCCTCAAATACCTCGCCCCCCCCCACCGTTACTGTAAACCTGCAAAAATTACGTTCTGAAAATAATTTTCAATGCTCCCCCTCCCTGCTATATTCTGACTACGGCTTATTACTTTTCTCTCTCTCTCTCTCTCTCTCTCTCTCTCTCTCTCTCTCTCAATTATGATTGACTTGAATTTAATTTTGTCTCTTCTTATAGGATGAACGTGTGTTATAGAGCATCGCATCTAGGATGAATGTGATGATCAAATTTCCAACATAAGATGAAAAATTAAATAAGATGAAGGACTAATTTCATTTTCACTATACAACCCACCAACGTTAGGAAAGCTTTTAATTCAAAACGCAAAAATCCTCCTAAATCTTATTCTATGTCCCATCTGGTATGGCAACGGCTGGAGTTGTGAAGATTATTTCCATTACTTCTCTGTCGTAAGACATGGTGTAGGTCTAGGTATGCAGTCATTCCAGCACTGATGTATTATGTCTGGCCTATTACTGCTATCATTCAGTTCATCCATTTCCGAAACATTCTGTATTTTGTGCACACCGTTCCATTAATCAACTCATCTAAAGCACAGCACGTATCAACCAGGGACGTACCGAAAGGGGGGAGGGGGGAGCTTCTCCCTTGGCTTTTGGAAAGTTGGTAAATTTGGAGTTTTAGCGTAAAGTTGGTAAACTGTGACATCGTATTTAACATCTTATTTTCGTGGAGCAAAAAAAAAAAAGTCAACAGTTGGTAAAATTTCATGGTATTAGTTGGCACCCCCCCCCCCCCAGAAGAAGGTCCTCGGTACACCCCTGGTATCAACGTAGGTTATTGCTGATAAATGAAAGAGCTAGAGGATCGAGTAAAAAGCAAAACCACGTACTCTTTGACACTTGGACGACAGATACCTGCGTTTCGGTTGGAATATATTACGTAGGGCTGATGGTAACTCTGCAACAAAAAAAAAAAAAAAAAAAAAAAAACAGACACGTGAGAAAAACACTTGCGTAAATTTTCATGAGAGTTGTGTCAACGAATCCATCGCGCATATTGTAATTAATTGAATCGTTGCTGACTAATCGAATGGGTCATGAATGATTATCGTGATTCTTCTGTTTGCGGTGTGTATTGGTGCATTCGCTAATGGCTTAAATTTCACATTTGAACTTTCTACTTCTATAACTAAGGTTATTTTTCGTAATTTTCGCGAAAAACAAATTCATTCGTAATTTATTTCGAATATTAAACTCGAATGGATGAAACAGTTTCATCAAATTACTATTCAGTGATACAGGTAGGTCGTCTTTTCGTATATATTCGGTGATAAATTATGCTTCTAAGATTTTACCTGAGACTGCATCAGCACTACCTATACTATGGTAATGATTATTCATTACACGTTACTTGCGTATGTGAAACTTAAAACGCAATATGTTGAAAAATTAGACGAAATAGGGAACCCCCACTACTGTTGGAAGTACGAGCTTAAAGTGCGTTGAAAATTTTCAAACATGGTTCCTTAGCGGACTCGTGTGATGTGTGAGTTGGTACCGTGTAACTCTGAAATACGAACTGACGGATCTTCCGATTCATCACCAATACCTACTCGACTTGATGAGCCATACCGCACCATATAGGAGATAAGCGATTGATCCATTTCTTGACGGAAACTGAAATCATCGAATTCATTTGTCTCACAGATTCGGATATGTTTCGCTTAACGGACGAACGTAATATTTATGATGTCGAAAGAATCGTTGTTCTAGTAATCACCGCGGTATTATTGGTCGTATGCTGTTTCATCGTTTATTTAATGGGAGTAGGATTGACGTGCTTGGTGAATAAATTCCGAAGTAAGTGTTGGTTGAAAATTTTCACATTTATTCGAATTTAATTCTTGCAACCGAAAGATAACTTTGGCTTATTTTACCTGTATTTCTATCCTGCTTCGTTTATCGTTCCGCGAATGTAGTTGTTGCATCTGCTCAATTCGAAGAAAGAAAAAAACCTAAATGCTGTTATATCGATAGCATAAATGAAATTGAGATCGATAGCGCAATATATCGAAGTTGAACTTCCTCACTCAAAGTACAACGCTAAATTGCATACAACACAGCTTTAATATTAAGCACAACTTCGAGGATGATAACTTAAGGCTTTTGAGTGACAGGACTTCTCTTCTTCTAATGAGTTAGACTCTTGGGCATGAATGGGGTTTTTGTTTGAAAATTTGTCTACGTCAAATGTAGTGCCTATTCATATAGCAGTTTTTCTTCGAATTTTATCATCATCTTTATATTGGACATTTTTTTAATGACCGATTTTTTGGGTGCTTTGTGCCCGTAAACTCGAGTTTTTCAAATTTTATTGTAAAAATTACCAATTAAAAATTTTTGCCTGAAAATTTCGCGCTATATGACTAATAGGTGGTTGGGTCTGTTTTTTACCTATTTTTAGGCTCTATGTAATTATGATTCGATGTTTACGAATTTTTGTAATTTTTGAAATTTACGAATTCTACCTCTTCTCTTTGAAAGAGTATTCCTTGCGGTAATGGGGTCATTATCGGTGTCACTGTGCACATGATGATCGCATCGTTATGCGTATAGCTTACTATATTTTATGACCTTTATTTTATGGGGTCATTTGGAAACACATTCAGCCTATCTGTAGGTTAGTAGTGGTGTTCAAGCTTTAGTTTTTGTAAGCAGTGCTGGCATAATTTCAAACCTTTTCTGAAAAAAAAAAAAAAAAAAAAAAAATGTTTTCTGGTGCATATTTTTTTCCACCTAAAACCTCAAAATGTCTGATTTACATGAAATTTTACGATACGAAAAGCATATTTAATTTATTTTCATTTATACTGACGTCTTTAATTACCAAAACTATTACACCAGGTAAAGACATATGTGAGAAATTGAAAAATTTTTCTTATATTTCGAAAACTGAATAAATTGATTTTATACTTACATTTAAAAAATACTTTTTGAAAAAAGGATTTTAACATTTATATTACCACGTATGGTTAATACTTATCGTTCCAAGAAAAGCTGCGAAGTTGATGTTGTAGGAGCTGTGATCTAGATGGCGTTATGCAGCATCTTCCCTCCTTCTCCACTGTGAAATGATGTATACATCGAGAACCTTTTAAGATTGCTGTGAAAAGGATCATTGTCGTGGAAGATCTTCCGTTTGAAAGAATTTTGGCTACAAAGTCTTCTGTTTCTTATCATTTGTGAAAAAAAATTGTATTGTGGGAGGGGAGGTGTGGTGAACATTTTGTCATAATTTTTGTTTATGTAAAAAACCATCGTGATGATTCATGAAAAGTATTTGCTGATTAGAATTGAGTACCTACGTTTTTATTGCACCAGAGCGAGAGGGAAGTTTTTTAAAGAAGTGAATTTTTACCGATGAAAAGCACATTTTTCGATGTACGTTTCAATTTTAATTATGTACAGATAGCGCCAACGTGAGTACGAACACGATAGAAACATGAAACCAGCATGACAAGGATGTAAAGAATAATATAATGGCTTATCTATCACATTACCAGTTTTTCCTTTGTAGCTAAGCAAGTAGTTGTAATTCGGAAAATTGATATTTCTCAGTGAGCCAACCCCCCACCCCTCATCCTATCAAATATACGATCTTGGACAGTTTCTGAAATGTCATATATTCCACGGACCTTCCTACTTTTTACTTTTTTGTTTTTTCGATGCATCTCAAAATGTTGGGTCATTTCAATAGAGGGAGGGCAAAAGAGTCAACATCTTCGCTTTTGGTATCATATGAAAGGGTAAGTCACGGACACTAAAAGATCTGAATTTCAACTTCTTAAATGCATTTGAAGGGAAGTTGAAGCGAAAAACAACTTTTTGAGGGAGTTTTGAGTCATGAAATTTCTTGACTCTTCTATATCTCCTCACTGAATTAATGTAAAAAGATCGAATGCGTGAGGTTAGTTTGGCAACAGTCTTGAATTTAGGTAAAAATCAATCCAAAATGGCGGAATATCAAAATTTGAGTACAGCTTGAGGAGCCTCAGATTGGTGAAAATGTGATTAATATGAACTCATATGATGATTGGGAATGAGATGTATACTACAAGAAGGAGGAGAAAAGGAGGGATTATCGACAGAGGCGGACTTTGAATTTTGCCGCCTGTGGGCAGTAAATTTTTGCCGCAGCCCCCTCCCCCTCCCCCAAAAAAATATGAAAAATTTTCATGCAGAATATTTTTTTTAACGTTCATTTTGGTACATAATCTAAACTTTTAAGTTTGATTTAAAATTTAAAAAAAATGTAAGCAGCCATGCCACATTACTAGAGCTGAGTTTTTAACTAAGGCTTGATCAGGTTTAAAAATAATGTTGCTAAGTCCTTCATGTCTACAGGCCACAACGAATACCAAGTTTGGAAACCTCTGCCCTATGTTTTCCAAAAACCACTTAAGAACTTTAATTTAGAACAAATGTAGTGTTTGTTGCTATGCAGCAAGTTTATGAACACATATTTTTTAAATTATATCTACTTGAGGTTCCTCAAATTATCTTCAAATTTTAATTCATCTCTAAATGCACGTAGGAAGCTAGAATGAAAATAGGTTAGTCACTTGGGCTCATTTTATCGTATGACACCACAATGAAAAAGTTTCAACCTCTCGTGAGTAACCCCTCCTCCTCTCCTTCAATATCATCTGTGAAAGTAAATTTGGGATGTAATACACTTCTTATTCCCAACAATCCAATTTTGATAATCTGCCATTCTGTATCCATTTTGACCCAAATTCAAGACGTCATATTCTGGTTACCAATTAACCTTTACACAATGTTTGACCGTTTTAGATTGATTTGGTGAGGAGATGTGAAAGATTCAAGAAATTTTATGACTTAAAACTTCCTCAAAAATCCGTTTTCTGCTCTTACTCTCCCTCTAAATGCATTTATGAAGCTGAAATTTGGATATGTTGGCCTCCGTGACTTACTCTTTCATAAATGAGATCAAAAACAAAAAATTGAGCTATTTACTTTTTCCCCAGCCTCCCTCAGGATTTTATCGAAAAAACAAAAAAGAATTTTTCTGTACTTTTAGGAAGAGTCTGTCGCAAAATTTTGAGCACATTTCGTATGAATACCTGCCGGCGCTAGGCGTGAAAAAAATTATATAGCTATCCTTTCGAAGTTGAGAAAACTCAGCCAAAAAAAAAAAACATTTTCATTTTTACTACAATTTTCAATTTTTCATAAACTTTTTTTCAAACTGATTTCTGAATTAATGTTATAAATTCACCCATCTGACTACCGTATTTTTTTTTTTTTTTAATCGTCATAATATATTTCACATTAAAAAATACCCGGAAAAACCAAAATTTACCGCCCCTGATATTTTGCCGCCATGGGCAGCTACCCTCTCTGTCCATGCGTAAATACGCTTCTGGTTATCGACCTCATAATGTGGTGGAGGTGCAAGAGAGATCAAAAATTTATTATTTTAATGTCAATGCGTCATATATTAAAATAAGATAAAGTGAGCTAGTTTATTCGGATTTTAGCTCCCCTAGTGAATTTGGAGGGTATTTAAAGCAAAAAAGGACTTTTGGAGGGAGAATTATGATATGAAATTTCACGCATCTTTCATATCTCCTCACCATATCGACATAAAGAGGGTAAATTTTGTATATAGGGTTTATTGATGACTGGAATATGACCTCTTGAATTTGGGTCAAAGTAGATCCAAAATGGCGAATCGTTGAAATATTACATGGACTCATTAGATTATTGCCAGCAAGAAATACTACATAGTACATATTCTAAGTTTAACTTCTTTAGTAGCGGTGCTTATTTCAAGAGATGGTTTTGCCACGAATGGGTAATTTCAAGATTTTGATTTACGCATACTTTTTTGTCGTCATGTTGTGGACTCGAATCACATTTTTAGGCAAATTTTGAAGCCAGTTCTAGCCTATTGCATTCCCTCTGATTTTGCACGAAATCAGCGTGACCTGCGAATCTTCATTTTTTTTGTTTTGTTTTTAGCTGAGTTTTTAATAAAAACGATAGCTATTACAGCCTACCTGATTTGGGAAGGGAAGGTCGGGGGAGGGTGGGGTCTTCAAATCTTTGCGTTTCAGACCATTTGTAATCATCTGGCAAATGTCCAACTTTTTGGTATATATATTTTTTTCCCACGCGTAGCGCCGGCGAGTATTCATAAAATTCGCTCAAAATTTGGTGAGGAACTCTTCTTGAAAATGCGCAGAAGTGCTTTTTTTGTTTTTTCGAAAAATTTCAAAATGGCGGATCACTCAAATTTTGAGGGGGGCTGGAGAAGAGGCAAATAGCTCAAATTTTTCGTTTTTGATCTCATATGAAAGAGTGAGTCACGGACACCAACATATTTAAATTTCAGCTTCCTAAGTGCATTTTGAGGAGAGTTAGCAAAAACCTGTTTTTGAGGAAATTTCGTTTTTTGTGTCACTCGCCTTGCGCAGGCGGGTGTGGATAAAATTCGCTCAAAATTCGGTGAGGAACTCTTCTTGAAAATACGCAAAAATAGTTTTTTTGTTTTTTCGATAAATTTCAAAATGGCGGATCACTCAAATTTTGAGGGGGCTGGAGAAGGGGCAAATAGCTCAAATTTTTCGTTTTTGATTTCATATGAAAGAGTGAGTCACGGATACTAACATATCCAAATTTCAGCTTCCTAAGTGCATATTGAGAGGAGTTAGATCAAAAAACGGCTTTTTGAGGAAGTTTTGAGTCATGAAATTTCTTGAATCTTCCATATCTCCCCACCAAATCAAGTTAAAGAGGTCAAATTTTGTGTGTGAGGTTAGTTGGTGACCACAATATGACCTCTTGAATTTGGATCAAAATGGATTCAAAATGGCGGATTATCAAAATTTTGAGTAGAGCTTGAGGAGCCTCAAGTTGGTAAAAATGTAATTAATATGAATTCATATGGTTATTGGGGATAAGTTGTATACTATATCCCGAATTCACTTCCATACATGATGTTGGAGGGGGAAGGCGGGGTTATCAACCTAAAATAGTGGTGGGGGTACAGGAGGGGTCGAAAATTTTTTATTGCTGTGTCATATGATAAAATGAGCCCAAGTGACAAACGTATTTTGATTTTAGCTTCCTCAGTGATTTTGGAGGGGAGTTAGAGCAAAAAACGGCTTTTGGAGGGGAAATTGCTGCAGGAAATTTCATGAATCTTCCATATCTCATCACCAAATCGGCCTAGAATGGTCAAACTTTGTGTGTAGGATTAGTTTGTGACCAGAATATAACCTTAAATTTGAGTCAAAATGGATCCAAATTGGCGGATTATCAAGATTTGAAGATAATTTGAGGACCCTCAAATAGTTATAATTTGAGAAATATGTGTTCGCATGATTATTTCATGGCAAGAAATACTACATTTGTGCCAAATTGAACTTCTTAAGTGTTTTTGGAAAGGATAGGGTGGGGGTTTTCAGACTTGGTATTGGGTGTGGCCTGTAGTCATGAAAGGTTAAGCAAGGTTATTACTAAATCAAAACAAGCTCCAGTAATGCGGCATGGCTGCTTACGTTTTTTTTTTTTTTTTTTTTTATATATATTTTGGAAATTTTTGTAGCGCAAATCGAAGTTACGAGTTTCGATAGTTTCGAATTATCCTCAGAATAATCAGTGTTAAATGATTTGTGAAGGGACGAGTGGAGGTTTTCAGATCTGTACAGGGTGTGACGTTGTAACAACGTTATTTGCAAGCCTGAACAAACCTCGGTTAAAAACTGAGCTCCATTAATGAGGCAAAGGCTGCTTACGTTTTTTTTTTCAATATTAGCACTACGAAAAATTATGCTTTTTCACAATTTTAGATTTTTTTTCAAATTTAGCTTCGTACGAATTCCTTTTAGTTTTTCGTACTTCATTAAAAAAAGTAATCTTTCATTGCAAAAATTTTTTCAGATAAAAAATTGTCTTTCGCTCCGACGGTGAATTTTAAGAACGCACTAGGCTCGGGAGAAGAAGACTGTATATATTTTTCGGAGATTTCACCTTCATCGGATAGTTTAACGAGAAGTGAGTTTGAACTCCTCGACGATGGCGATGTCGAGTACAAAGTTTATACCATAAAGTTCCGCTAGAATCGGTTGAGGAAAAAAAAAAGCGAACGAAACTATAACAATACGCGTATAATATTATTGAAAATGTTTTCGACCCAGATGTATCGTTGGTGAGTTCGCGTACCAGTTCCACCGTCAGTTCGTTATCAGACGAAAGCACGAAACCGTGGCTTCCATCGGTAAGCGAGCGAAATTATCTTAACGAGCAACTGCGTAATGTTTTGTTTTTGAACTTGCGTACGCGATGATTACAGACGTTGAAGCATCGGAAAATTGGTCGGAAACAGAAGAGCGAAGCTCCGCCGTCGGTTCGTTTGAGTTTGAAATTCGTCGCTAACGACGAAGCTACGAATCAACACGGAAAGCTTCACGTATCCGTTAAAGTACGATGTGAAAAAATTCTTAAGGTCGTTATTTTTACGGTGTAGCCGCGAGGTGTAATTATGGCGGGACTTGTTTTCAGAATGTGGCGTCTTTGCCGACGAAAGATTATCCTAGGTATACCGAAGCGTTTCTCGTGTTGAAAATAACGAGAGTCCAGAGAACGTTGAAAGGGAAGGTGGAATCGGAGGTGTACGAGTATAAGACTCGTACGTTCAGGAACACCAGAGACGTCGAAATGGAGGAGCATTTTGTGGTCGAGGCGAAAAAAAACGATGTAAAGGTGTGATCATTGTTTCATTGTTTTAATGAGATTTTTTTCTAATGTATCCTACGATGGATAAAATTCGTCTTTGAGTCGAAAAAATTATTTTAATGAATTAATTTACGTAGATTTAAAAAATTATTCAATGTCCATATTTACCATAATTTATATATATTACACATTTTATTATTATTATTATTATCTTATTATACCGGGTGTGTGAAAATAATAGATTTACCTATCTATTGAAATATTATAATTTTTTTGGACATTTATTTTTGATATCTAATCATTATTCTTTTTGTAAAAATGAAATTAATAATACGGTTTTAATGACTCTGTTGTAGAATTGGTATATAAACGTGACAGCGTACGATCAAGATATTTACACAGAGCCATCGGAACTAGCTTCGACTTCTATTCCATTATCGCAAAAATATAAGGATATGAATTCGCGTCCCGAAGGTGCCGAAGTGACGAGTTATTTAAAGCAAGCTCCAAAAGTACGTATATACTTTCGACATAATTCACGAGTCGTCGAATTGGCGTGGAATTATTTTCGTATGCATACGAAACTGTTTGAACAGCCATGTGTACTCTTTGTACGCTGTTTCAAAACTAGTACCTCTACCTATCTATATTTTGATTACAGAATGTTGGTAATTTACTAATCGGGTTGAGCTACCTACCGACGTCGCAGCGTTTATCTGTGAATATAGTGAAAGCGGCCAATCTATCGGATATGAAAGAAAAAAAATTAAGTAAGTTGTACGAGCGTTTTGAAATTGACCCGGTTGGAAATATTTGACGACGATTTTCTGTCGGTAGATTTATACGCGCAGCTTTACCTATTGACTGGCGTCACCGGACGTTCGTTGAAGAGGAAGAAATTAGATTTCACGCCTTCGGAAAACGATGCGTTCGAGCTCAACGGGAATTTATCGTTCGACCTTACGCCCAATCAATTGGAAAACGTTACTTTGCTAATCGTACTGTATGCGAAGGTGGGTTATGTTTTTAAATTGTCATTATTTTTTTTTTGCAGACATTCGGTAATCTTTGGAGCGGAATTTGGTGGCGACGGTGGAAGCGCAGAGGTTTTATTTGTTGGGCGTTGATTATTGTAATTGATATTTAAATATCACGCCGCCTACGCAAAGAGCGTACATTCGAGACGACAGAAGATGAGAATTCAGCGACACGTTTAGCGCTAAACGTAAAGGGGATGAAATCGACCGCCTGCTCGTGCTCGATTCGTAAAAAAGACCCGTGAAAACTTCATGTTTGCCTGGTAGAAGTAATATTTTAAAAGCTAAAAGCCGGCATTTGGCATTTTTCGAATTCCCGGCATACCTGAGTAGACGTCGGTGCGCAGGTCTCGGCGTAAATGAAATGCTGGCCAATTCGTAAAGGCATTTTTACGCGGTTGGGAAAACCATTCCGGCTACATTTGAATGTGGCGTTGAAATGTTTCATTAGGGTGCTAGGAAATGCGTGAGGGTTGATCGTGAATGCGAATAGTTCGCCTAAACGTTGGCGCTGATTGGTTACGTGGTGGTGTGTTCGGTGTAAGAGGGTGGTGTATATGGGAAGGTCTTGGAGTTTTTTTTTTTTTTTCGATACTTTTACGAATTAGGGTTTATTCGGATTGGTAACTTTTATTTTATTGTTTTGGTATTCATTTGCGATATTGGTTTAAATTTGGAGTTTTTTTTTTTGCTTCAAGTTTAGTTCGTGATGTAAAAAGAATACATTATTAAATTTCGAAATAATACGAAAAATTATGATTAAAAAAATATTATCCTTAAATAATTAAAATTTTCGAAGCTTACAGGAATACCTATTTTTCCTGAATGGAAATAAAAATGTTGTTGAGGAAAATGATTTCACAAAAATAGAATACTTGAAATTTCTCTCATCTTCTCCGTATTCCATACTTTTACCCTTCTAGTCCATAAAACCAGAAAGAGTCGGAATTGACTATTTCCATTTTTTTTTTTTTTTTTTAATTCAACAAAAATTTGAAAAACATAACGAAAATAAAAAATCTCTTTAGAATTTAAGAACATGAAATTCGGATCTTCGAGCCTCTCTAGAACTCGAACCCGGTGGCGATCTGCCCCCCTCTGCCCTTATCTCTCCCCTACATTGCTTATTGCAGCAATATTTTTGAAATCAATAGGCATACTCAATTTTAATTCCTTTCAAATGACATTCATTGTAGTGATAAGCCATGTTTGGCATACTTCTGTTGAATATTTAAAAAGAATTCTAATTAAGTTAATAAGTTTTGTTAACGCTTTCCATTATTCTTGATTTTTTGGGACAAAAGTCAATATTGGAAAAAAAGTTAGCCCTTTCTAAGGAGTTACCAATTGTTTGGGAATTTAGGAATAGTTATTGACCTTATTTCAAACATTTCGACGCAGCCGTTTCATTTTTAAAATACCTGTTTTTCAACGATACTCTCAATTTTTTTCTCAATATTTTGAGCATTTCTAATTTTTTTTATAGGCGAGAGATTTATTTATTTTTAAAAGCTTTGCTTTTTTTGAAAGTTTTCGAGTTTTTCGTATTTTAAAGCCGTTTTAATCGGTGAATTTTTTTCAATATTTCTAATTTTTGTATTTGCATCATTTTTGTTTTTTCTCGTTTTTTGAGAATTTTTTACTTAGAAATTTTTCACTTTTTGATATTGTTCATTTTTTGACATTTGGACCTTTTTTCATTTTTAACCCTTTTTTCTAAGATTTTTGTTATAATTAATTAATAATTTTTTCGTTTATTTATTTTTTTTTTTTCAATAAAAATTCTTTTAATATGTAAGATTTAATTCCCATTGTTTATAGAATATCTGAGCTTAGGGCAACTTGCTCCCTTTGCCTTTTTCAGGACGAGAAAAGCCAAAATTGGCACTGAAGCAAAAATTATTTTTGGCTCTCATTTTTCAATTTTTTTTTAATCTAACTAAATTTTGAAAACAAAATAAAAATTAAACAAAATAAAATTATTGGAATTGTAAAAAGTTTGAAACTTGAAATCTGCGCCGAGGTAGTTTACCCCTCCCCTCCCCACAGGGACGGACCGAGCGGGGGTGTGGGGGTGCTCACCCCCCCAGAGGTTTTGCGCAGTCGGCAAAAGTCGGCAAATCGACATCGGTGAGAAAAATTCGACAATTCCTGTTTCACTTGTCTCAGTAACAGCGAAAATTTAACAATAAATAATTAAATCAAACAAAGAAACATATGTATTTGCGCATTGTTTTGCTTACTCTGCTCGAAGCTTTTCTATTTCCGAATTTTGTCTACGCTAGGAGTGGTAATGTCGCCATCTGAGAAGGAGATTAATGAAAACTGATGTTCCATTAAAATTAATATTGTTTTAGTTCAATTTCAATTGATATTATATGGTTTAAATTTATCTCAAAATAATGCTGGAGAATTGGAAACTGGAGAAGTACTCAGTCCCTTGAGTGATAACAACTTTTTTCATTCTCAACAAAAAAAAATCCTACTTAATATTTTTGGATTTATTTTTTTTAATGATTTTTTTTTAATTTAAACTTATTGTTTTTCCATCATTTTAAATTTTTTTTATTGTTTTGTTTTAAATTGTTGAATATTTTATCGCCTTGGTTTCATTTTTCCTTATTTATTCGAATCTAGTTTTTTAGTTTTTAGGTTTTCATTTTTTTTTTTCGTTATACCGGGTGACTACTTGATTAGAGCACCCAACGAGACAAAATTAGCTAAAGGTGAAACAATTCAATACATTTACGTGTATTTTTGACAACAAAAGTATAATTTAAAATTTTGTATTTTATTTTACGATAGACGCTTTTAAGCATTAAATAAATTTTATTTATGTCATTTATTCTTGCTAATATCATCCAAATACATAATTTATTTCTATGAGTGTAAGATTTTTGCGCTTGGGTGCTCCAATCAAGTAATCACCCGGTATTTTAGCAATTATCTTCAGTTCGAAACATTACTCCATTTTTGTACATTTGTTTTCATCTTATAATTTTTTCTTTTTTTCATGATATCTTTCATTGTTGCATTTTTTAGTTTTCGGAATTTTTCATTTTTAACAATATTATTGTTTAATTTTTAGACTTCCCAACTTGTTTGCTTTCTAATTTTTGGATTTTTTTTTATTACTAAAAATTTTTCAATTTTATTACGTTGTTTTGTGATATGGATTTTTTTTTAATTTATCCATTTTCCCATCAATGTTTTCTTTAATTCTTGAATTTCCTTTTTTTTTTTTTAATTTGAAAAAAATCAATTTTTAGATATTTTTTATATTTTTGGTTTTGCATTTAAAAAACATTTTTGTTCTTTTCTGATTTCTGTATTATCTTAAGAAATTACTTCGTGACTTGATAGTTTTAAAAATTCAACATCCGTTTTTATTCACCAAAATTCGAAATGATTCAGAATATCCATTTTACATTATCAAAATAATTAAACTTATGTATCACCTTCTCAGGCAGTTCGAAAAACGACTGCACTTTGATTTTTTTAATTGCTTCTCTGTGTTCTTTGAATTCTTAGGCAAATATAAATGTGATATTACTCGTACATCAAATTACAAATCAATCAATCGTAGTCGGAAAATTGAAAATACCAGTCGGCATTTTTAGATTTTCACCCCCCCCCCAGAGTGCCAAGGCTCGGCCCGTCTCTGCCTCCCCAGACCAGCAAACTCAATGCCAACGCTTGTGAATTAGTAAATAAAGAAAAAAATGAAAATTGCAATTATTTCTTTTCTGATATTTTTGGATTTTTTTTTTTTTTTTTTTTTTGAAGAAGCTTGCTCCCATTTTTGAACGTCTACGCAGAAAAAAAAATTATTAGATAAAATGAATAGACAATTAAACCCACTCCAGCCCAAAATCTGTAGTAACATGTACATTGCAATCAATATGAAGGCCTATCCTCAGTCACGACTTTTTCTAAACTTGAAAAATATTTGATAATTTTTCGTTTGAACAGTTTTATCTGCATCCGGCATGACATTTCCTCGAACAAATAACGTATTATTTTCGAAGATTCGAGCGCCATCTCATCAAGCGAAAAAACGCTAAATTTCGCTTCTCGGCTGGTGATACGAAATGGAGCGAATTCTTTTGTCGTCTCGCTGTACCATTATAATGCTCGCTCTTGTTGCTTAGAATGCGTTAAAATCGTTTCACTGGAAACCGCGAAACACGGTCGCTTTTGCTCGCCAATTCTTTCGTCGCGTCTTTATATCCCAGCGTTTGGTGTTATTTTCGTGCAAAATGCGTATTTGTGTATAGGAGTAGAATCGCACGTTAGAGATTACTATATACAAAGATTTTGGACTTTACAGAATCCGGACGATTTGCCATTCCAAACTATCGAATCCGCAACCGAAGTGTTCAACGGTAATAGGCCTGTTACCGATCGATGTTTGGGGTCAGTGGCTATTGGTAAACTGGTCAAAAGTAATAAAGGTCAAAAGCACTGGAGAATGATGACGATGGCGCCGCGTCGCGTGGTCACCATTTGGCATAGTTTGAAATGAAAAATACGCCGGCATGCCGCCAGGCGTTCGCCGAAGATTTGTATATTTAAGTTTCGTTAATTTAACTATCGACGTATACGGTAATGGCGAATATGTTAAGTGAAAAGGTACTTATAACCGTTACCTACGGTTCGAGAATGAGGGGTTTTCAAACCTTTGGCATTTTGATGCAGGGTTGCTCGATCAGCTCTGAGGATGGTGGAGCTCGTTATTTATGAAAATAGAAATAAATAAAATACAAAGAAGAAATTTAATAGAGTGCGTTGACTGGTTACTTATAAATTAAGTCCCTCTTCTATATTGTTATAGTTTAAGGTGTGTTCAGATATACTTATGACCTACCATGGGAATTTCTCGAAACGGTTTTTGTTATTGTGATCGATTAATAAACGAGATAAGGATGTTGAAAAATTGTTTAATTCGCGAAGATTCACAAATGAATGCTTTTATCTACATTCTCGAATATCGTACGAACGAAATTCGTTATATTGGACACTTCGAGATCTTGATGTAACTGATGTACTACTTCTGTAATTTATTTAAAGGAGAGAAAAAATTAATAAAAATTTTCCACTATAAGCTTTAAGTATAAAAGTGGAGACTACGATGTTATCTGGTGTAAGTGTACTCACCTACCACCGTTTGCGTTGTAAATATATAAGTTGTAGTAAAATTGCCTATTATTTCTATAGAATTGGTGAGCACGACAGCATGGGGACAAATGTAAAGATCAGGATCAATGATAGCATTTCTCATACGGTAAATGGTTTGGTTAACGTTTTCAGCTTTTTCTTTTGATTTTAAATATTTCATCTGCAACATAAGAATTGAAATTGATTAGTTTTAAATTGTAATTGTTTGTGTGTTATAGGTTGAGAAGATGTTCGGGTTGAATTTCCTTACAAATGTTACCACGTTGTTCCTGGATAATTCTAAAGATTTTTCTATGAAGTCGAAAAACAATACGTTGTTGACGGGTAAACGTCTTAGGAAAATCTCAAACATGTCTTCTGCCAAGACGTTGTTACCTGTGAACATTTCGTAGAAAATTGTAATGGATTTTTTTTAATCGTAATATCGAATCGGTTATGCTGTGGGTGTTCGAAGCATTTACAAGGTGTTTCACTTCAATTTGTGTTCCTTCGTACCACGTATAGGGATGCTCATATGATATTTATGTATGATGATTGGCTACCCTGTTTGCTGCAAAGGCTGAGATACAAGTTTGAAATTTTTTTTTCACTTTGATGATGATCACGTAAAGACAAAGTAATTCTCATCCGAGTCCACGCGGGACATTCGCTCTTGACCCACAGTTACCTACTTAATAAGCAGCCTATTCCTCTATGCGATCGCTGCAATTCACCGATCACTTTCTCATATGTCCTAGTCGAATGCCCTAAATTCTTTGCTCGCCGAAAAACGCACTTCCAACAAAATGAAATAAAACTCATTCTTCATAACAGTCCTACCAACATATAACACCTACTTCGCTTCCTACCTTCAACAACCCTTTACCTACTTATTTAAAAATAATAATAATAATAATGCAATAGAATAAAATAAATTTGCTCTAGCCCAGAGCTGTACACCGCGTATGATAAAAAAAAATCGAAAATTTTCATTTCGTTATTGAAGATAGATAAAGATCCAAAAATTGATCTCAGTGGAGATAATGGAAAAGTTTGAAAAACTATGGACCATTTTTTTCATATTTTTTGCAATCAACTTTAAAAATTTACTATTAAGCTTATGTTAGAAATATTTTTATGAACCCTCATTTCATTCGATATTATATTTCGTGGGTGAATGTACCTTGAGTGTCAGGAAATTTCTATTTTTTTCCCAAATTTTCACGATTTTTTTTTAACTTCATGTGAACATTCAAGCTTGGCTGGAATGTGCAATTAACATTAAAATGTTAAGTATGAAATATACTATCATTGGCAAAAAATTATTGATAGTGAAATGAATAAGTACAGAACAATAATAAAAAAAATTTGTCAACTGTAATAAATGCCTCATTGACTCCAAGAAAATTTCCAACTCTTGTATCTCAACCCCTTCGACAAATAGGATGGACAAATCATCACACATGAGTATCAGCCCTTTATGTGGTATGGAGGAACACAGATTGAGGTAAAACATCTAGTATTTTACATTTCATGCAGAAAAGTGAATAAACACTTGCGAGGATGATAGTCCAGGGCTGCAAAACCGATTGGAACCGGAACCAAGAACCGGTAGAACCGATAAAATTTTGGAACCGGAACCGAAACCAGAACCAATATTTTGAAATTTGTACTAAAGCTGGAACCGGAAGCGAAACCAAAAATTTTTACTGAGAACCGGAACCGATATGAAAATATATTGGTTCCGGTTCTAGAAAAGTTTAATCTCTATTAATAAGATTAGAGTGCGCTAATAGCTGTATACTCTCTACCTATCGATAGTCAAAGGTTGTAGGTAACTGTTGTAGTGTTTCATTCTATAAATTACAATCTGTGATATCGTACATCTTCGCAAAATACTCTCTAAAATTGATAAAATTCGGGATCTTGGGGTTGTTTACAATTTACAAGACCATTTTGCAATAATATTATTTTTCAAATTTTGGTTTCAATACTCCCTCTGATTATGCTTGTAAAATGGAGTATTTTGATAGGTCACGCATGTTTTTTTTTTGGAACCGATAAGAACCGGAACCAGAACTAGAACCGATATCATAGAATCAGAACCGGAACCAGAATCAAAACTGAAGTCATAGAACGGAACCGGAACTGGAATCAGAACCAATATTTTTTCGGTTTTGCAGCCCTGGATAAGTCACACTCGTCAAGAATCACTTTTACCTCCCTAATTGTGAACGAAATTTTTCTTAAATGCGGGAGAAAAACGCTTGTTTGAGACCCGAGCGATTAGCGAGCGGGAGGTAAAGTAGCGCTTTCCTCCCGCAAGTATGAAAAATGTTTTTTTCTTTTTTTTTTTCAAATTTGATTTAAAAATGTTTTGAATTCATATTTCCCGAAAATAAGTATTTTTAAAGTCTTTATCAATATTTTATTTATTTATTTGTTTATTTTTTGTAATTTTAGCAATATTATCTTCATTTTGATTTTTAATTTCAAATGTTTTTCCTTTTGGATGTTTATATACCTACTTCTTATAATGATGGTAAATTTGTCTGTTTTTTTGGTACTTATTTTTATCATGTTCAATAGCGATTTTTTTTTAAATCAGAATTTTTAAAATCGATTGAAAAAAAAACAATTTTCATTGTTTTTACTTAAATTAGGAAAAAGATGTTTGCCATTGAAAAAATAAATATTTGAATATTTCCGAGTCCGAACACCGCATAATTGAGTCGACTTAGGTTAAAAAAGGTGAAATATTATTTTCATACCGCTTTTAAAACGATTCGGATATTTTTAGACTTGACCGGCTTAACGGTGGTCAAGACGAATTCATGGAATTCATGGACACCGTTCGAAGTATCATTCCTTTTCTCAACTCGATATCGGACACTAACACTGTATCGATGATAGCAAACAGCTAACTTAAATACATATTGTACATGTGGATTCTCTTTCAGTATCGACTCGTACGTAGGATTAGAAATTTGCTGCAACGCTCGAGCTGACGTCGACGCTATTGTACCTAAATCGGCTTTTTTGGAGACCTCTATGGTGATTATAATGCCTAAACGTCCCTGATGGGAATCCAATAAGAATATTATATCGATACTGGAATTATCGCGATAGAAACGACGATGCGGTATGCGTTCGGTAATTATTCCGGCCAAAACGTCAACGTAATAGTGGTGCGTTTCGTTGTAAAGTCTGTTCACAATGCACATTCGCAGAAGATGTTCCATTCGGTGTTTGAAGTTTCGGATTTCGAATTGAGCTAGATTTTCTAAAAGCTTGTGTTGATGGTGAGTTCGATTCATGTAGTGAAACGTTACGTTGATCCAATCGATTATTTTATTTTGCAGGAGATGTTCTATTTCCGGATTGAGGACGGAACAGTTATGCGATGTAGAAGGATATGGTAACTCTGTGCAGTTCAAGTATCCGGCGTGGAAGAGAGAAGTACAAAAGTCGTCGAGGCTTTTAATAGAGTAGTCGGAGGATTTAGCGATGCGAACGAGTATATGGGTTTTCTGTTGACGAAACGTTCGAGTTCTGCAATTATGGTGGTATTGAGGGGAAGTTGATCGAAGATTGTTAAAATTTCGTTATTCCAACGAGGTCGCAGCGAACCGTTATTTTTTAAGCATTCGATAACGGATGCAGTATTATAGATTATGAGATCACCGATGGTGTATCCTTTGTGGTAATTTTTTATATCGTGTTTTCTAGGCCTATGGGACGGAAAAGCATCGATTAAGTCGTCAACTTCATGCTGAGTGAGTCCAAAATAGGGGGAAAACTTTTCGTCCGTTATTGTATACTGGTTTAACATGCGGTCGAATATGGGGAACGGTGTGACGCCGACGAAAATGGCTTTTTCGATCGGATCTCCTATTCCTGGAACGCGGAAAATTTTGCGAGAGGTGAAAATGACGAACATTTGTGTTATGCATTCGATGATCTTGCGAAATTCGCTGGATTCGGGACCGTATTTTGAATACGCGTCAATGGCGAGGAAGTCGTAATCGTCGATTAAACAGATCACTTTTTTCTTCAGATTATATCGCAGAATTAAAGCCAACTCCCATAAACCTTCTACAGCTATGTTATAGTAACCTAGGCGACCTGGTCCGGTGAACATTTCTTCGAAGGTTTTTTCATATCCGTACTGGCGATAGAGATGGTAGATTTTCATGCCCCAAGGTTTTAATAATGTTTCGTTTTTGTTGATTCGACAATCTTTGAAACTGAAATAAAGCACAGTATGGGTACCTAAATGTTGATCGATGATTTCGGAGTAATCGGCAATTTTGAGTTTATCAAGAGTTTTCATTTTACCATCTATCTCGACGTCGCCGCCGAGGAATAGTTTCCTTTGAAGTTGCTGATCAGCTGATTCTCTGTGTGTTTGGAAGAAACTGTGTAGCATTTTTAGATTTACCGTTTTACCGAATTGACACGGTCTAGTGATCATAATCAATTCGCCAGAGGTATTGCTTAAGATTTCCTTGATTAGGAGGCTTTTGTCTACGAATAATTTCGCATCGACGTGTAACCGTAGGTGTTGAAAGTCGCCTTTGCAAGAAGAGTGTAGCTCTTCCGTATCGTTTCCGTGAATATTTTCGCATTTCGCCGGCTAAAGATACAAAAAAGTAAGCGTTCGATGGATAAGTAATTATGGATGTAGTCGAAAATTCAGTTTATTCGGTAACAAATGAATTTTGACCAATACTCACGTGGAAGCTGGTTTTCGTTAGAATGGCGTTAATCAATAATATCGAATGGATATACGTTACTTTCAGTTTATTCGCAAGATTTTCATACATAATTAGAGACCGGACGTGTTGCTGCGCGATCTTTATCTTGCGATTAGTTTAATAAACATCTCAGAGTTTAATTGAAGTTTAATGTAAGTTATAGTAAGTCTTATCGAAATTAATGATTATCTATATTTCCGTGATCAAACATCGGAGTAGTAGATGCCAACCATATTTCGATTTTAAGAAATCATAATTTTTTTCAGTGATGAAAATTCTCTTGAAAGCGATTTATTTTGTTTTAATCTCGAGCTTAATTTTTATTCACGTACATGGTGAAAATTCGGTACGTATGCTGCCAAGTACTTTTTATTTGCAGCTTACATAGGTGTTGAGAGCGAGCGACAAGTGCCTATTTATGTAACAGACTATAAGTATTTTATATGCATTCTGTATCTACCACTATAGAATGAAGAAATCGAGAATTCATTTGAAACTCATCCAACAGAAAACTTTCAGGGAGTGTTGAAACAATTTAACGAAATAAAGGAGAAAAACAAATTCCATACGTCGTATTTAAATACTCTCTATAATTGGTATTTACGCGCTTACGGTAAGTTCTATGATAAGACCATCTGATGGAATAGTTGAAAAAATTTCCGTTACGGAATTTGAAATATTCTGTAGGTGGCATGCCCCATGATTTGAGAAGAAAAATCAAGAGATTATTGAAATGGACGAATTCAGAGGAGGAACGGAAGTACAAGAATATGATGGAAAAAATGTATGGAAAAGATTACAAACCAGATCCCAGAAAGGCTAATAGGCCTTTTCCTCATGAAATCGAAGAATTCAACGTGCTTGATGATATGTCTTGATGTACACGTGTGCTTTTGTTTGCTTTTTTTCCTTAGTAGAAGATATGAAATAGACTATTACCTACCGGAGAACTGTGAAGTCCTTAAGCGATAGTTTTCATCGATTATCGGAACTATTACACTCGTGAATGTTGAAAAGGTCTCGACGAATTAGCAAAGCACCAGTACGGACAATACAGAAGATTTGATGTAGTTAAAATTACAGAATAATTTTCAAGATATCATAATTATAGTATCGCATTCGATTACATTGTTTTTTGCTGAAAAAGTGCGAGTTAATCTCAAGTAACCGTATTTTTTACACGACACATTATCAAATATTTGGTATGGATTGAAATCGTGAAACGTGATTTCTCAATTGCTCATCTAACATACTATATATTTTGTTATATGCGTATGTTAAACTTTTTGTTTGTCTTTTTGACTGTGTAAGTGTTGAATATTAATTTTGTTCGATCAAATTATGCTTCAAATTGCATCTTAATGTGTGAATACGTATATGCAGCTAACTAGCTGTATATCCAGTTTTTAACGTAATACTACAAAATCTCGAAACTCCGCCTGTACAAAAGTAACTTCGAAGTAAGCAACTTATTCGACCTAACGATTACTAAAAATTAAAATAACTAGGTCCAATGAATTGCCTAGTTTTAAATTCGATGCGTAGAATTTAAGTTATTGATAAATATGATAAAATTTTTTCGAATGAATTACATACATTTTGTTCCATGGATACGCATAATTAGCTGAAATTAACCACAACATGGAGCTGGAATATCATAATTTAGATAAGAATTTGTGCGACAGATTATTTTCCGCAATTTTTTTATAATAATAAATTGAAGAAGCCTGGTCGTGGAATTTTTTATTTTTCGATGATTTTAAAGAAGTCGAGTAAAGCGTCGTATACGACTAATCGAGTTTCTTGACTTTCAATGTAATACATTTTTTTTTGCTCATCCTATCTTTCCTTCCAACATGACATTTTTGTCGTAAAAAAAGCGGGTTTAACGAAAGGGGAAAGTGAAAAATATACAAGTTTTCAAACATTGAAATATAGTATGAATAAGTCAAAAATCATACTTTTTCGATATTATGGAAGGGTTGAAATTTCGAAAAATATAGCACGTTTAGCTTTCTTTATTTTTTCCGCCAAAATGATAGAAAATGTGAGAAGAATTACACGTATTAGAAGTATGTCGTTTAAAGTCTTTGATAACAAAAATTTGATTTGCGCAGATAACTTCAAAAACTCGAAAATAATACATATGACACATTTAGTCATCTTACATTGTATAAGACAATATGACGTTGGAAAAAATTTTTTCGAGAAACGGAGAACCCCTGAAATGGGAAATAGCCAAGCTTCATACGACCTATTGTAGTATTACGTGTACCTATTGTGGTCAGGTAGGAATGCGTAATGCTGGGGAAATTCTTTTCAGGTTTCTTATCTGTTTTGTGGTTTTCAAGTTTCTATTGTGTACTGTGCAATGTTTGTACGTAAGTAGGTACGTCTTTTGTAATGCATTGGTCATGATCGAGCTTATCGCATTACGCACTCAGTTCCGATTGGTTGTTCGGTCAACTTATAAAAAGTGGAGGGAGGTTTTGGAATCGGATACCCGAAAGTATCGAAGACTCGTCTCATTGTGCCGGCCGACGGCATAGCCGTCACACGGATAAAGGCTCGTCGTGGTAGTGTCTCGTACTTGGACGGTGGATGGTACATTGGAAGCTTCGTCGATCGCTCGATCGCTCCTCGCAGGGTTCGCGATGGCGAACTTGGTGAGACGTTGGAGAGAAGTGGAAGGTGTACGAGAAGCCGTCGAGTGCGTTTCCTACGCACGGCGAGTAACGGAGGTGGTCCCGCTCAGATACAGCCGTGCGGTACAGGCTCCTTCATCTCCTCGTGCCTTTGCGCCGAGAGCCGTTGCTCGCCTCTGCGTTGTGGACTCTTTGAGTCCTCGGTGATTCGGATGAGGTAGAGGTGAAGTCCTTACCGTAAGGTATAGACTGGCTTGCGACTCTCTAATAAGGAACTAACTCCTCGCCTTGGCTTAAGAGCTGAAAAGAGGGCACGGGCAGGGCCATTCGAGGGCAGGTCTCGGTGGCGCTCAACCGTGATTCAAGTGGTGAAAAGTTCGCTTTTCGAAGCCAACTTGAGAAAAGTACAAGACTTAGCTCTATATTCTTACTCAAGGAACGAAAAATGAATCGAGTGAAATTGGAGTTTCGAACAAGGCTTGAATGCATTTCAAGTAGGAAAAATTATCCCTTTAGGCGCAACGATGATCGAAAAAAAAGATTTAATTTTGCGCCCCTTCATTTGCGACGACATACAACCCAAAGTACACAGATTACCCGATCAATCAATTGAATTAATCAATAATATTGTAAAAAGTTAATGCAAATTACGCCTTCATTTGTGTAAAATATACTACAAAAAACATAAAATGATTTATTTTGAAAATTTGAATAAAATGAAAGAATTAATTCATGTTGCGCCTTCTTTTGCGAAGATATGCAAGCGAAATAACTCGATAAAATGAACTGAAAAAATTCAACTTGCCCCTTCATTTGCGAACGTATGCAACATGAATAAAATGACGATGAGCTGCCTTCAAAATGCAAGTTAGGCAACCTATTCCACATGAGATCGAATGAGAGGAAACTGAAACCGAAACCACGAAATTAATTTGTTATTGACAGTTTCGGTTTCGGTTTCAGTTTCCTCTCACTCGATCTCATGTAGAATAGGTTGCCTAACTTGCATTTTGAAGGCAGCTCATCGTCATTTTATTTATGTTGCATACGTTCGCAAATGAAGGGGCAAGTTGAATTTTTTCAGTTCATTTTATCGAGTTATTTCGCTTGCATATTTTCGCAAAAGAAGGCGCAATATGAATTAATTCTTTCATTTTATTCAAATTTTCAAAATAAATCATATTATGTTTTTTGTAGTATATTTACACAAATGAAGGCGTAATTTGCATTAACTTTTTACAATATTATTGATTAATTCAATTGATTGATCGGGTAATCTGTGTACTTTGGGTTGTATGTCGTCGCAAATGAAGGGGCGCAAAATTAAATCTTTTTTTTCGATCATCGTTGCGCCTAAAGGGATAATTTTTCCTACTTGAAATGCATTCAAGCCTTGTTCGAAACTCCAATTTCACTCGATTCATTTTTCGTTCCTTGAGTAAGAATATAGAGCTAAGTCTTGTACTTTTCTCAAGTTGGCTTCGAAAAGCGAACTTTTCACCACTTGAATCACGGTTGAGCGCCACCGAGACCTGCCCTCGAATGGCCCTGCCCGTGCCCTCTTTTCAGCTCTTAAGCCAAGGCGAGGAGTTAGTTCCTTATTAGAGAGTCGCAAGCCAGTCTATACCTTACGGTAAGGACTTCACCTCTACCTCATCCGAATCACCGAGGACTCAAAGAGTCCACAACGCAGAGGCGAGCAACGGCTCTCGGCGCAAAGGCACGAGGAGATGAAGGAGCCTGTACCGCACGGCTGTATCTGAGCGGGACCACCTCCGTTACTCGCCGTGCGTAGGAAACGCACTCGACGGCTTCTCGTACACCTTCCACTTCTCTCCAACGTCTCACCAAGTTCGCCATCGCGAACCCTGCGAGGAGCGATCGAGCGATCGACGAAGCTTCCAATGTACCATCCACCGTCCAAGTACGAGACACTACCACGACGAGCCTTTATCCGTGTGACGGCTATGCCGTCGGCCGGCACAATGAGACGAGTCTTCGATACTTTCGGGTATCCGATTCCAAAACCTCCCTCCACTTTTTATAAGTTGACCGAACAACCAATCGGAACCGAGTGCGTCATGCGATAAGCTCGATCATGACCAATGCATTACAAAAGACGTACCTACTTACGTACAAACATTGCACAGTACACAATAGAAACTTGAAAACCACAAAACAGATAAGAAACCTGAAAAGAATTTCCCCAGCATTACGCATTCCTACCTGACCACAATAGGTCGTATGAAGCTTGGCTATTTCCCATTTCAGGGGTTCTCCGTTTTTCGAAAAAAATTTTTCCAACGTCATATTTTCTTAGTCAATGTAATTAGAAGACTACACGTGTTGTATGTATTAATAAGCATAATATTTTCGAAACATTGAAAATTTTTGCGCAAAAATTGAAGAAGTCTCTTAGTGATATGTTCTTTGAAATTTCGGACCTTCCAAAAAAAATCAATATAGATACCAATCGACGAATTTGATGTCATTGATTCCGAAACAAATGTTTTTTTTCACTCTTCTTCGCGAAATTATACTTTCTTTACACAAAAATGCCATTTTGAAAAGAAAATGGAATGAGCGAAAAATAAATAGATTAGATTCGAAGTCAACCATTTCGAATTCATCGTAAATGACCATTTAGATTTAATGGAAAATTTGAAATTTCAAAAATTCTTCTACCTGCAAACTTCTTAGTATTTTCACTAAAAATACAGTTATAATGCTAAAATTGACGTTGGTGAGATAACTAGTAACTGCACTCATTGCACTCACTGCATTCCATTAAAAAAAAATAATAAAAAAATTCACATAACAACATCATCACATTCATATTATTGCAAAGCGTTACATCCTAAGTAGAGAAATAACATCGATGTAAAAAAAAAAAGTACATCTATAATATAATTTCGTTGTATCATTTGCGCACGCGTATCACAAGTCTACATTATTCGAATCACAGAATTTATTATTTCTTTAATTTAAAAAAAAAGCTGCCACACATCGTAAGGTACTACTGAGATGCACCTTACCATCGAATTATAACTTAGTGGAAACAGTCTGTAAATATTTCTGCGATATTTTACGATCATATGGTAACTGAGGGTGAAATGTATGAGCGCGGTAACGACGTATTAGTTAATACAAAATTTAGATGATTACGCGCCAACGTATACCGCAATCATATATGTAGCTTCTTCTTCACGTACACCTACACACCGCATAATCTAATACAAAATAAATACGTACAAGGTAGAAACAATAAACGTAACAATAATAACAATTGTAAAATAAGTCTACAAAACAACGATATCTATTCTAATGAATAAAAACTTCGAAAAAAAATGAAGGAAAAAAAAATGATATGAAATAATTAAAAATTGCGCTAGTCACCTTATTATTGCACTGCGGTTTCTAAATTGAGAGAAATGTATCCTATGTAAAAAAAATCTATCCTAAGAATACGTAATATTTTTCTTTTCGTTACATTCGAACGTTGATTGTTGTAATTAATTTACTTATAAATAAGGAATGATCAAAATCTCTTTCGAAGTACACCATAAGCTTAGCATAGTCAATACGAAGACGTAGAAATACGTTGTGAAATATCGTTGTAATTAATCACGAGAAAATAACGTCTTAATCGGTACATTATATGTGATATCGATGAGTCACTTCGAGCGCAGACAAATTCAGATAGATAAATTATGCATATACGCCGAAGTCGAGTTCAATAATCCGATTCGTTGTCTGTGTTTCCTTTGCTCGGTCATCTATAACGATAAAACAAGGATATAATTTTCTCTACTTCCGCAAGGTATTTTCGTTACATTATAATGAGTATAAAACGAGCACACGAAATCACACTTAAAATTCAAATACTACGCGATCGATTAATTCGATTAATTAAAATCATTTTTTCGGAGCGTAAAAACGTTGGAAATTGTGAACAAAAAAAACACGAATCTTCGGTTCAAAATATGAATCGATCGGTCGCCTAGTACACACCACACAACCAAAATAAAACGAAATTGTTACAAAATCGATTGACCATTCGTTTGAAAGAATGAATTAAAATTCGTCCTAAACGTTGGATACAGTGGAGAAATAAACGAAAGAGTAGGAAACACGATTAACCAAACACACGAACGCCTTGAATTCGTGCTACGAGATCACCGGATGAAGAATATGTGGCGCAGAAGCGACGCGTCGGACGGCGTTTTCTTTAAAAGCGTAAAATTAGAAATGAAAAACATCCAAGCATTAACTATTAATTTCAACACCGTTAAAAAGGTCAATGTAAAAATAGCGTTTTTAAAAACGTTGTTACGCGAAACTGGGAGAGCTCGATAACAGGTATAATTAGTACATAGGTAGAAAAACTGCGCGGTAGGAACTAGGAAGTACGGAGAGAATGAGGCGAAATGCACATGCATTACCGAAAACCGCAGAAGACAGCACATGCGATTGATAAGTTGGTTTACTTGAAATCCAAAACACGTAAAAAAAGTGGACTTCGTGGCAAACACCCTGCGTAATAATTTTTCGGGTATTTTCGTATTTTTGGAAACTGGCAAATAATTTGACAACAAATAGGAACGAAGGCCATCTGTACAAACAATAATACCAGTCACAACGTCGACCAAGTAAAATACGACGAACGGCGTCCTTAACCGATACGCAACACTCTTAATATCATTTCGTTCGCGAGTACCTGTTCCTTGAGTTCGAGCAGTTGTTGGGTAAGCGTGGTCACCAGTACTTGCGTTTTCTCCAGCTGCGTTTGCAAAGTACGTAGTTCGATTTGTTCGCCTTCGCTTTCATCGGCTGCCAAAGACATGGCTCGTAGACGAGGGAACCAATCCAAGTTACGATCCTGAAACACACAAACATCGGCATTAATCGGCGTACGTTCGTGCACCACTTCGTTCGTAAGCGTTAGGTCTCGTTAAACTACTACAAATCGCTACTCGCAGATAAAGTGTGGCGCGTAGTCTATATAGGGAGGTGAATTGCGTGCGACGAGTCAAGCCTAGATGGGGTTACATTTCCGCTTCATTGAACACGAACCGACGTTCGCTCGAAGGTAACTTCATCTAGGTTTGACAATTTTTCGTTTACACTACCGTACTACGTGCAAGATAGGAGCGAGAGAACATGGATCTCCACTTAACAGCGTTCGGAATCGAAGAGTGAATAACATCTACGGATGATTCGCAAATTTTTGAATTCTGAGATTACTTCAAAGATTTTTATTCGCATTTAATGTAAGAATTAAATGGGAATTAATGAATTGAAATCAATGAACAATGAAATGAAACAACAATAAACTGACTATTACTAGAAATTTTAAGCAATTTCATAAAATAAAATTATGGAATTTTTTCGATACTCAAAAAATTAAAATCAATCTAGGAGCAGGTATTTTTTTTATCATTAATTAGAAATAAATTTAAATTCAACTTTCTCAATAATTTTTCCATTAAATATAGATACATGTGCATTTATTTTTACAATAAATTTTTTTTCTTCTCGAAATCATTTTTTTAATATTCTCAATCAAGTTTATCCAGAAATTAATTTTTTTCAGTTTATTAAAGAAAATTAGATTTTTTTATTTAATAAATTGAAAATAAATTAAAAGTACTTCATGTCTTCTTTTTTAATCAATTTTTAAAACATATTATAATTACGGTATTTTTCATGTTTACATTAAATTTTATTCAAACAAGCAGTTTTGCCTCAGTGATAAAAATCACCACGAGCTCCCTTCCCTCAACGCCAGGAATATTTTTGACATTTTTCAATTTTCGTAAAACAATGCTAACCTTCAGCTCTTATAGATGGAGAATGAATTTACTTGAAGACAAACGGGTTTTGCGACTCAAAAGCCTATCTAAAGGAGATTCTAACTGAGTCATAAAACTTGGAAAATGTGAAAAATGAACTTTCGGTATGAAAAGCTCAACATTTACCGCTAAAAAAATAATTGCAATCTTATAAAAAGTTCGAGAAAATTTATCACGTTTTTAAAAGCTGTGTTTTTAGAATAAGTATGTATCTTTCGGCGGGGGGAGGGGAGGCAGAGGAAGTGACCTTAAATTTCAGAAAAATTATAAAAAGCGATATGACCATGCGATCCATAGTTTCGTAGGAATATGGGTTTCCTGAATATTATTATAAATATATTTTTTATCCTCCACTATTTTTAAGTCCCATAATCACCTCGGTGATTGGGATATTTTCTTGGAGGAGCCAAGGGAGAGGGGAGCTGCACAAAAGCGGTTCACTTATCTCTCTATATATTCAAATCAAAATAGAATCGGTTTTGAGATGCGCGCGCATCCTGGTTTAAATAGCAGGTATGGAAAAAAAGGTTGTAAATTTTAATAAAAGCCTGGTACATGCACAAGGGTAAGTCATAAAATTGTTATGAGTAGCAGGTATACAAAAGGAAGAAAAGGTGATAAATTTCAATAAATGCTTCGTACATAGGCAAAAGTAAGGGTAAAGTTGTAAAATTGTTTAAAATAGCAGGTATAAGGTATAAAGGGGCTGGTGGGGGTAACAAATAAAAATAAATTGGGTCGTGCAGTTTGGAATGTAGCAGTACTTGTCTGATAAAATAACTTTTTCCTTCATTTAATTTTTATTGCGAGCCCCGAAGGGGCGAGGAGGCACTAGTTATTATTAATATTTCTAATTGAACATTTCTCTGACTACATTTTTCTGGCAGGTTTATATTTTGGATACTTGATTAATCCAATCTTGGCCTCTCTTTATCCCACTACTAAAATTGATGTAATAAAATAATTTTTCTAACGATAATTTTCATCATAAGTTCATTTTAAGTTTTGAAGTCTGGACGAAAAAATAATTTGATTCAAAATAATAAATTTAATTTTAAAATAATTTTTTTTTAATATAAATTTTTTTTGTTTTTAAATTATAATTCTTATTTTAGAAGCTAAAATCGTTGATTTTGACATTTATAATATCAACATTTTCTATTTAAGCCTCAATTTTTAGCTTTCAGATGTAAGCTTAAAGCACATACAAATTTTAAAAACCCTGAAACTTACCATTCCTGACAATAAATCAACTACCCTTCTTATTTTTCGATTTTATTAATGGAATTAAGTTTTCTATTCATGTAAAATAACTTCGAATTTTTTTTTTTTTTTTCAAAATAATTTTCAGTGAATTTTTTCCAAAAGATAAATTCATTAAAACTCTCTACACTGGGCGTAACAATCCTGGCAATTATACACGCCCAGTATAATAAAAAAGAAAAAAAATATGAATAAAGAATCTTAAAAGGAATACAGCACCATTCAATTTACAATACATATTCATTAGATTGAAATTTATTTTTACATGCTTTATTACTCGCTCACATTTTCGAAAATCTACTCACCTTGACCATGGTATAAACGTAACTTTCAGGACCGGTGAATTCGGTGGGATCTTTAACTTTTACCAACACAATAAAGTAAAGATAGTGCCACATATTATGTTCGTTGATAATATGTTCTTCGAAGCTAACAGTTTTATTGTCGAAAGCCGAACGATTCAGACCTAAAGAACAACATAAAAATTTACATAACTCTATCCACTATCCACTTGAAAACTCAGATAGCTTTTTCTTCAATTAAAAAATCAATCGAACATTCTTACCGCAAATAAAACACGTATTCTTCAAAGTAGATTCTTTTTGTTGCTTTTCGTTTCTCAAATCGGCGAACGTATCGATGATGACACCGAAAATAACGTTCAATACGATAATGATAAGTATGAAGAAAAACAAACAATCGTAAATTACTCTGGGAAAGAATAACGGTTCCTAAATGAACATAAATCGATATAAATCATCGTCGTAATTCAAAGATATCTGTAACAGTTAAATACTGGTAAATGAATTACTTGACTACTAGGAGCCCTTAAAACGTCTCCGATACCGCCACCGTTCCTTAAACCTTGATTTAGGGTTGTTACGATGCACATACGAAGGGTATCGCAAGCTCTTTCTTTACGTTCGCCGTCTACTTCGACGATTCTTGGATTAGGAACTTCAGCGTTGTCTACAAAAACGCAATAAATGAACGAGGCGGGGGAGAATAAGAAAATTTTCTGTTTCGTATCGATATCATTATCACTTCTTTTATTACCATACCTTGCTTAAGGTAATCAAATGAAGATCCTTTATCCGGACACAATCCATCAGCTGGACAAGAATCGATACCCGCCGGTTCTTCTATTTCAGTCGCTAAAATAAAAACAAATATATAACGAAATTTGACAACAGCTCAGCAACAATTGTCATTTTACTCGTATATTGTACTTTCAACTTACGAACAACAATTTCGTCGACGTCGATTAAAAAGTCGTTATTGAAGAATAGATATCCCACGAATGAAAATATGAACACCAATATGAGAGCTAGGAAAGCCGTGTAAACGATCGACCATCCGTTACGAGTTACCGAATTGATCACATTTAGCAAAGTCTCTTCTCTGTAGATAACATCTAGTAACTGAAATATAATCGCGGTTTATTATTAATTGCGAAAATATTATTTCTAGATTGTTCTAAATATTTAAAATTTTACTCACTAAAATGCAATAGAAAAATGGGTGCACAATGAGACCTAAAATTACCAACGTAATGTATCCCATGTGATACCATAATCCTTTATCGGTGATCACTTCGTCTATATTTTTCTGAAACGTGCCTTGATTACCGAAGATACTCAAAATATGGACTCCTTTCAGAAACACCTATAAATGAAAAATTATTCGTAAGAAATTTTTATAAAACAAAGTTTCACTTTAATATTTTTTTTAAACAATTTTTCGTCGATTTTATTTTTTTTACGTTGAATTTCATTAATTAAAAAAATAATAATTCTATTATTATTTTTAGCTGAGTTTTTAACAAAACGATAGCTATTACAGCCTACCTGATTTGGGAAGGGAAGGTCGGGGGAGGGTAGGGTCTTCAAATCTTTGCGTTTCAGACCATTTGTAATCATCTGGCAAATGTCCAACTTTTTGGTATATATATATTTTTTTCCCCCACGCGTAGCGCCGGCGAGTATTCATAAAATTCGCTCAAAATTTGGTGAGAGACTCTTCTTGAAAATGCGCAAAAATAGTTTTTTTGTTTTTTCGATAAATTTCAAAATGGCGGATCACTCAAATTTTGAGGGGGCTGGAGAAGGGGCAAATAGCTCAAATTTTTCGTTTTTGATTTCATATGAAAGAGTGAGTCACGGATACTAACATATCCAAATTTCAGCTTCTTGAGTGCATATTGAGAGGAGTTAGATCAAAAAACGGCTTTTTGAGGAAGTTTTGAGTCATGAAATTTCTTGAATCTTCCATATCTCCCCACCAAATCAAGTTAAAGAGGTCAAATTTTGTGTGTGAGGTTAGTTGGTGACCACAATATGACCTCTTGAATTTGGATCAAAATGGATTCAAAATGGCGGATTATCAAAATTTTGAGTAGAGCTTGAGGAGCCTCAAGTTGGTAAAAATGTAATTAATATGAATTCATATGGTTATTGGGGATAAGTTGTATACTATATCCCGAATTCACTTCCATACATGATGTTGGAGGGGGAAGGCGGGGTTACCAACCTAAAATAGTGGTGGGGGTACAGGAGGGGTCGAAAATTTTTTATTGCTGTGTCATATGATAAAATGAGCCCAAGTGACAAACGTATTTTGATTTTAGCTTCCTCAGTGATTTTGGAGGGGAGTTAGAGCAAAAAACGGCTTTTGGAGGGGAAATTGCTGCAGGAAATTTCATGAATCTTCCATATCTCATCACCAAATCGGCCTAGAATGGTCAAACTTTGTGTGTAGGATTAGTTTGTGACCAGAATATAACCACTTAAATTTGAGTCAAAATGGATCCAAAATGGCGGATTTACAAAATTTGAAAATAATTTTAGGACTCTCAAATAGTTATAATTTGAGAAATATGTGTTCGCATGATTATTTCATGGCAAGAAATACTACATTTGTGCCAAATTGAATTTCTTAAGTGTTTTTGGAAAGGATAGGGTAGGGGTTTTCAGACTTGGTATTGGGTGTGGCCTGTAGTCATGAACGGTTAAGCAAGGTTATTACTAAATCAAAACAAGCCCCAGTTAAAAACTCAGCTCCAGTAATGCGGCATGGCTGCTTATTTTTTTTTTTCTTATTATTCTTATAATATAATAACTGCTTCTATTTTATTGATAAATCTGATTTTCTTTTTTAACGATCATCTTAAACTATACTTGAACTAGATATATATTTACAAAATAATTACCGTTACTCCTCCCAGCAACGATACAGTCAGTTGCGGTCCCATCAAAAATATAATGCCCGCTATCAACGAAAGGGCGCACATAATAGCTACTACTAAAAATCCTCGTCTCATAATCGTCAACAGTACAAACGAGGCGATTACAAAACCCCAAATCAACGCCAACCAGTGTAAACTTAGTTCTGTTGACACACGTAATATTCACATCAACTGCATATAGTTAAATAGGTATTTACGATAATTTTTTTACATATCCCAGGACTCACCAGGAACAGTGCTTTGAAAAGGATAAAAAGAGCCGACGATAATATTAATGAGTACGGCGCAGTAAAATACAAAACTACTCCACATCGACATACAGGAACTAACTTTGAACAAAAATGGTTGACCTGGATGCAATACGAAATAACGCAAAAATAAAATCAATTTTCTCAACGTCGCAGTTCATTTTACTTAAATTTGCAAAACCCACCCCTGAGTTTCTTTTGCCAATTCATTTCATTGAACATATCGGCCGATTTTTCGAAAAATGCCGACACTTTGGATCCTTGATCGTCCATTTCGGCTGTATGGAAAACCTTGACTTTGGTATCGTGAGTCAGGTATTCGCATATTTCCGGGATTGGGAATACGATTTGCTCCAACGTGCGATCTTGACGAACGATCTATAAAATATGAAGATAATATATTAGTTGAGAATAAATTTTTTTTTCTTAATTCGTAACATTTTTTTTTTAACAATACCACTGTAGTTTACATGTTAAATTAGTATAATATTTTTGGTACTTTTTTTTTTAAGTTATTATTCTAACTATTGTTGAGAATACTTAATTAATTTTTCAATACTGAAAAATTAAATAAAAGTAATTATTTATTCTATAAATTCAATTATTTATAATTAATTTGTATTTTCATATTTATAACAGTTATATTGTTTTCGCAATTACTTCTAACGATAATGAGAAAATTTTTGGAGGCATATTTTGTTTATATTTTGATTTTTAATTAATTACAAAATAAATATTTTCACATTTTTAAATGCATTTGATCACAAGATATTTATTTTTTTATATTTATATTATCGTTAATTATAATGACAATACTTATTTATATTTATGACATTTTTATCAAAATGATGTTTTTATTTTTATATTGAATTTTTATTGCAATTAATTTATTATTTATAAATAATTTATTAATTTACATAATAACGGTAGTAGATATATTATGTACATGAATATGTAACTTATACAGAGAATTATGCAATTCTCATTCAATGGTAACACACACATAATTATTATTGACTCGTAAAATAAATGAAAAATTAAAATGAAAATCACTATTCCGAATAGAGATCAATTTTGTTACGCAAACTCAAAGCGAATAAATATTTTTATTTTTATAATTTATGAATTAATTTCTTTCATTTTACTCTTGATAGTAAAGGGCATAGGAGGATAAGAATCAGGCCCGGAGCCCAATTTCGATGAAACTTGGGTGGTAGGTAGGTACCCTTTAGAAACTTTCATGGTCAAAGTTTCAGACCTCCCGCCCTCCTCGTTTTTGAGAAATTAATTTTTAATTGAAAAATCAATTCGAATTTCAAATTTTAACAAAATTTCACATTTGAGAGGGGTGGGCGTAGAAAAACATCTACAAACTCATGTAAATGGGCATGCGATACATCGAAATATATGTTTTCTAGGTCGTAGAACTCGATTCACATTGAGAGTGAAGGAGTGGTACCGCCTATAATGCAATTTGAGTTTGTAGGTGTTTTTCTACGCCCCACCCCTCTCAAATGTGAAATTTTGCAAAAATTTGAAATTGAGAAGTCATTGTAGTTCATGAGTAATACTTAAAAGCATTTATTAAATCAAATTAAACTAAATTACGATTTTTATGTGAATTTCATCAAAAATACGTGATTTTTCAAGTTTTTCTCCCTTTGACCCCCTCTGCCGAGCCTTTGGCAGCACTTTAGGGCTGGCAGACCTACATATTCGAATTCAGCGCAAAAAATCCTGTAATTTAACACCAATTTCAACTTTCACTATTTTCGGCCAAAAGTTCATGAAAATTGTGAACTTTTGAGCTTTCGCTGTGCTTTAAAGCAGCAGCTGGGGATCGGCAGATCGGTAATTTTCAAAGTATGGGTACATTAACTTTTGGGAGCAGTTCCAGCTTTCAGTTATTTCGGTACATTTTCGACAGGTTCGGCTCTTAAATTATACCAACATGTGAACCATCATCGGTTTTAGTCATTTTTCAATACGGCGTACCCGAGTGAAAAATCTGAAAAAATTTCACGTGATTTGGGGGTCAAGGGGGCATCTAAAAATATCAATTTTATAATTGTGCCAAAGCGTTATCAGGGTTAAAAAAATTAAATGAAGTTGAACAACGGTCTTTGGTGGGGGTAAAATCATGGTGGGGGGTTGCTTATTTTTTCCAAGAAACTCCCTTTAGAACAGTACAACATAATAAATTTTCAATAAAATCGGTCAACTATTGCATGAAAGAAAAATTCGAATTGATTTTTCAATTAAAAATTAATTTCTCAAAAAACGAGGAGGGCGGGGGGTCTGAAACTTTGACCATGAAAGTTTCTAAAGGGTACCTACCTATTACCCAAGTTTCATCGAAATTGGGCTCCGGGCCTGATTCGCCATTCTTATCCTCCTATGCCCTTTAAATGGAAATCAATACGAACGATTGAACTTGTAATTAATGATAATTTTTTTTAATAATTTTTTTTCTTATAATTTTATGATTTGAATATTTATAATAATTTTTTTATTATTATTTAATTTACTAATTCAACTTTAATTAAGGAATTGATTTAATTCACTGTTGGCGTTGTTAGCATTTTAGACTAAAAATGTTTACTGATGAAATATTTCTTTTACAATAAAAACGCCATAAATTAAAAAATTAAAAATTATAAAAATGTGCCGAAACGCGTCAGCGTATTTTTATAATTTTTTAATTTATAGCGTTTTATTGTAAAAGAAATATTTCATCAATAAACATTTTTAATTCAATTTTGATAACTGATTAACACTTTTTTTATATTTCTTTTTTGATGATATGAAGACATTTCTACGTTTACGAAAAAAAAAAAAGAAATATGTAAAAAGCTGTAAAGTACCATATATAAAAAAGAAGTAACTTTAGATACTCATTTGAATATACTCCAATACAATTTTCAATGATTTTTATCCATATCCCTTCCCCTTACGAAGTGAAGGGAAATATATTCACAAAAAAGTAGAACATTCGCCATATGATTACAAACAGAAAGTCGACGATAATATACTAACTTCAATTTGGGCAGTATGAGTAGCGTAATAGAGCAAAGCCTCGTTGACTTTCGGATCGGTATTCAAATCGGTAGGTTTCAGCAAAGCTGCGAGATCTTTATTGTGTTGGGCTAATTGATGACACAAAATATAGATATTATGACCGACCTGAAACGATTATCAAATAATTACAAACGATTCAGTAACCTCGCATTAATATATTTAAAAACCTGCATCACCTCTTTCGGCGACACGCCGTCATCACCATCCACTGATACTTCCTCTACGTTAATATCATCGTCATCATCGTCCAACGATTCTTGATGAAAAGCTCGACAAGCCACATCCACCTATAAAACGCTCAACAAATAAATCTCCGCCAGAAAATACCGTTGCAAAAATTCACACATAAATACCAACCAATTGCTTGGGGTTCATATTATACAAAATCCTCTCCGCGTTTTCGTTATCACCTCGACTCTCCATAATAGCTAGTAATAATTTAGAAGCGTTATTTTTCAACTCCAACACCAAATCCATCCTAGTCCTTCCCAACGGATTGATATCGTTCAACACCAACGCCGTGATAATATCCAATCCGTTGGATTCGTGGGACGCGATGCAATTCTGATTTTCGTGACAAGGCCCCTGACAATACTCCGTCAACGTTTCCAACGTTTGATTAATCAACGAAACGTTATTTTCGTTGATGTACAAGCCTAGTAATCCTAAACCGCCGGTTGTCGAACCGCATATGCAATCCAGGAATGTTAGAGTTTCCGAGATCAAATTATAATTATTTTTATTGTTCTGGTTGCGCAGCAGATTTTGTAGATATGGATTGTGGTTCTCGCAGAGCAGCTGCAGAAACCGTAGAATCGGTTCCATGACTGTTACTTTGCTGGAGAGTTTATTTTGTTCGTCTTTGTCCTTTTGTTTGTCGAGCTTCTCGGCCAACATGTCTTCTAGAGCTGAACCGTGACTGATGGTTAAATTACTCGGTTCTTCGCCGACTGAAAAATTAAAATTAAATTATTTTATATCGTTAGATTTTTACGATGTATTTTTTTTCTATTTCGTTATGTTTTTTTCCTTGAATTAATTTCTCACAATTAATTTTTTCATTTTTCTTAGTTGAGTTTTTAACTAAAAAACGACAGCTATTACAGCCTACCTGAATTGGGAAGGGAAGGTCGGGGGAAGGTGGGGTCTTCAAATCTTTGCGTTTCAGACCATTTGTAATCATCTGGCAAATGTCTAACTTTTTGGTATATATATACATAAAAACCATATAAACCGAGATCATTTCTATATATACACAGTTAGTGCGAGATCATGAGATCGGTTTGCCGGATCTCACAACGTTTTACATGGCGCACGTTATTTGCGAGATCCCCTACATCGTATAGACAAGTTTTCAGCCGGATCTCGGTTTAGCCATGATTTACGCACGGATATATTTTGTACATTTCTTATATGTTTGACAGTGAAAGCGTGATCCGCCCTATTTTCTACTCCCCTCTATAACATCAGAGCTGAGAGAGATCCGGCATTGATTCAAATGGTTACTTGGGCGTCAAATGAGCCTTTATTTTTTTTGTTGTTCATCAACATTTTTGAAAAGCACACATATATAATTTATACTTTTCATTTTCACATGCTCTTTTTTTGAAAATTTTTGGACCAAAAAACCATATTTATCATCCTAATCACAAATCTAGCAAAATCTCAAATCGGATCTCGCAATCACTGTGTATATAATGTGTCTCGCAATAATATATAAACAACTATATATATATATAGGTGTACTAAGGTAAAGGTAAGCCCGTTTATGGAAATGCTACTATCCTTCCGAGACCCGATCCGACTTACAAATTTTATTTCTATTATTCCTTTAATTGGAATAAAATTAATATTATGAATTTGAGGTAATTTTAATATTAATATAATTTTAATTAATTGATTTTTTGTTTTACATTTTATTTTACCTTTTATTTCATTAATTATAATTATAATTCATATTAATATTTTACATTATTTTAAATCAAATAATCCTTTAGGAATTAATAATAATATAGATATAATTAATCAAAGTTTTGTGTGTATATTTGAACGTATATAGCTTTCAGTTTTATACAAACGTTGGGAAGCCCTGGATATGGTGCTATCTTGGGTAGACCCACCTGGGCTTGATAAGGATAGTAGTAAATCTGAAGTGTATATTATAAGAACCATTGCATATCATTTGTATTCGTGAATTTTGAATTTTTCTTACCCCTCTAAAGGTTCCTAATATGCTATGTTCAAATGGTTTCCAAAAAGTTCACGCGAGCATCTTTAGCTCTTTAAATAAAGCCGGGTCTCTGAACGTCTATTTGATATCTACGGTCCAGGGCCTGACAAGGATAGTAGTATATATATATATATATATATTTTTTTACCGGTAGCGCCGGCGAGTATTCATAAAATTCGTTCAAAATTTTGTGAGAGACTCTTCTTGAAAATGCGCAGAAGTACTTTTTTGTTTTTTCGAAAATTTCAAAATGGCGGATCACTCAAATTTTGAGGGGGCTGGAGAAGAGGGCAAATAGATCAAATTTTTCGTTTTTGATCTCATATGAAAAAGTGAGTCACGGACACCAACATAACTAAATTTCAGCTTCCTAGGTGCATTTTGAGGAGAGTTAGAGCAAAACCTGTTTTTGAGGAAATTTTGTTTTTAGTGTCACACGCCTTGCGCAGGCGTAATTCCAAAATGGCGGATCACTCAAATTTTGAGGGTGGCTGGAGAAGGGGCAAATAGCTCAAGATTTTTGTTTTTGATCTCATATGAAAGAATGAGTCACGGATACTAACATATCCAAATTTCAACTTCTTGAGTGCATACTGAGAGGAGTTAGAGCGAAAAACGACTTTTTGAGGAAGTTTTGTGTCATGAAATTTCTTGAATCTTCCATATCTTCCCACCAAATCAAGTTGAAGAAGTCAAACTTTGTGTGTGAGGTTAGTTGGTGACCAAATATGACCTCTTGAATTTGGATCAAAATGGATTCAAAATGGCGGATTATCAAAATTTTGAGTAGAGCTTGAGGAGCCTCAAGTTGGTAAAAATGTAATTAATATGAATTCATATGGTTATTGGGATAAGTTGTATACTATATCCCGAATTCACTTCCATACATGATGTTGGAGGGGGAAGGCGGGGTTATCAACCTAAAATAGTGGTGGGGGTACAGGAGGGGTCGAAAATTTTTGATTGCTGTCATATGATAAAATGAGCCCAAGTGACAAACGTATTTTGATTTTAGCTTCCTCAGTGATTTTGGAGGGGAGTTAGAGCAAAAAACGGCTTTTGGAGGGGAAATTGCTGCAGGAAATTTCATGAATCTTCCATATCTCATCACCAAATCGGCCTAGAATGGTCAAACTTTGTGTGTAGGATTAGTTTGTGACCAGAATATAACCACTTAAATTTGAGTCAAAATGGATCCAAAATGGCGGATTTACAAAATTTGAAGATAATTTGAGGACCCTCAAATAGTTATAATTTGAGAAATATGTGTTCACATGATTATTTCATGGCAAGAAATACTACATTTGTGCCAAATTCAACTTCTTAAGTGTTTTTGGAAAGATAGGGTAGGGGTTTTCAGACTTGGTATTGGGTGTGGCCTGTAGTCATGAAGGGTTAAGCAAGGTTATTACTAAATCAAAACAAGCTCCAGTTAAAAACTCAGCTCCATTAATGCGGCATGGCTGCTTACGTTTTTTTTTTAAATTTACTTTATTAATTATCAATGTAATATATTATATCTATTTGTTTTATTTATTCATTTTAATTATAATAAATTCGACCTTATTAAACTGCTACAGTATGATTGATCTATTACCTGTGCATAACGGTGGGCAGCTAACGTACGCTTGATTAGTTGCCAAAGCAGCTTGATTGAGCTCCTGTCGCAACTCTTCCGTTACTAACATACCGTTAAGTTTGGCTGAAAAAAATATGAATAATTTTTTTTTTAATAAATGAAATAAGTGCTACACTTAAGTAGCACACACAAAAAAAATTTAAATCATAATCGAGAAAAACCTTTCTTCCTAGATATCCTTTCGATATCTTTGGCGGCATCTTTATCTTCATGAGCCTTAGCCGCAATATCAGATGTATTCACCGTGACCGTAGATTTAATTTCTTGCTGAGCGTCGCGCATCTTATCGTGAAAAACCTACAAAAATTATCCCATTGTGAATAGCTCGCGACATTTAAATTTTCACTCTTTAAAAATAAACGGCTAATTCATACTTTGAAAAAAGCTTGACTTAAATCGCCTCCTAACAATTTACTATACATGCTCTTCTGTATGACTGGGTTTCCACCCTCCAATAGAGCGATACCCAAAGATACAGCTTTTTCGAATATTGACGGCGAATTCACCGAATTGATGACCAACTCGACCACCAAATCAGAGGCTCCTTCGCAGTCCAAATGGCACTGAACTTCATGCAGCGATAATCCGGCTCTATTTAAAATTTTAGCTGGTAAAAATAGGACAAAAAAAATTAAAATTATGTTCCTTTAATCGTTCGTTATAAATTCCAAAATATCAACGTACCTCCGGGTCCGTGGAAAACAGCGGTACTGTTCTGATGTAGACTGCCTACTTCTACTGTGTTCTGTTTCACATTAACTGATCTATCGAAGTACCTCACTAATAGACTACTTCGTAGATTATCTCCCTGCGAGAATGATATTTTATTATATTTTTCAACTAGATTTATTTACAACGAGTACGATGAAATTTTACTTTTTCTCCATATTCTAAATCGACTGTCATCATTTCGCATAACGTTTTTAATATTTTGGAACATAATTCTTCTTCTTTTTCTTCTAATAATTTTTCCGTGTGCTTGATCAATCTGGAATAAACGGTCACTTTGGTGAGAGCTCGTCGACACTAATTTATATATTATAGAATTATATTATTCGTTAATCGTACTTGCAAATGAATCCTCCGTTTTCACATCTAGTCCTAGCATCTGTACCCTGAGGAAATAGTAATTCGGGCCTGTACAGAATATCCACCAATAATGATTGCTCAGCTTCGACTAATGGTCTTAGCTGATCTTCCAATAGCAACACGATATCTTGTAAACCTTCTATGATACTTCGATCTATTCGCATCAACTGTAAAGATTTATAACATTAGCAAACCCGTATTTGATTTTTTTTTTTTTATTATAAATTTAATAATAATTTATTACTTGAAATACAACGTTTTTAAAATAAATTTCTAAATTATTTTTTACTGGAAATACAAGTTTTTTCTAGATTAAAAAAAAAAAAAAAATGTCATCTTTATTTCTCATCTATATACAAAAATTATGATGAAGAAAAAGAAGTGAGGTGAGAGCTAAGAAAGGAAACTTACATGAGACGACGTACGCTCCATTTTAGGAGATTTCACGGCTTGTAACCATTTCGAGGTTTGCCTAGAGAGTAACGATGGTTTTGTGAAAATAGCTTGTACTTTGCTTTCTAAATGCGATGGAATAGCAATCGATCTGCCTTTGGCTAAAATAAATGAGATTCGTCGATTACATTGGAAATAATCATTGATGGCATCGACGACGGATAAAATAGACCTACCGACGTCTATTAAAGTTTTAATGGTATTTTCGACTGTGTAACTTTGGGACGCTGTGATCCAACTACACTGAGTGATACGATACGCTGAATCTAATAACTGAATGAAAATCGGCTGTCTGGTCTAGAGAAGAAAACATTAACGAAATTAGAAAATATCACGTGATTATTTTCATTTTTTTTTTTTTTTTTGATAAAAATATATCATCAATTATAGTAAATTTTGTAAAAAATAGTTGAACATTTTGCATTCTGCGCAATTCAAAAAAAATATTTATTACATTTAAAAATGAACATTAAAAGCGTTAAATCGCTCACATTCACCACACCATAAAATGTTAAATACGTTAAAATACAAAACAAAACGCAAACGGTACAGAAGGTCTTACCCATCGCCACAACGCCCACAAGAGGTGTTAATGTGAGTTAATAAAGGTGAGTAATGTATGGCTGCATGCACACCAAATACACTTACACTTACTTGTAACGTTGTACTTTGATCGGAAAATGGGCTATTAAAGAAGGTGTTTATCAACATCATTACGCTATTGGTAACATAAGATTCGAGCGCAGTATCAGCTTCCGAACGAGACATCAAGTACGCGTTACTAGTAACGTGGTTCATGTCTACCAAGAAGCTTTTCTCGAATAAGCTCCACATATGATTCGATGTATAGATTTCTTTCATTTCGACTTCAGTGTCGATGTAACAATGATTCAAGAAACTTATGTAAGCTTCTTTTACCTAAAGAAAAAAAAATTTAATAATAGTTCATATTTTGAAGACGAAAATGAACGTCGCAGAGGAACCAGCTGATTACTTCTGGAATGCAATCCGGATGGGAAACGACGGCAACTATGTCATCCAGAGGAAGTAAACTGTGGCATTTTATTTCGGTATATACGTTCTTTCCCATCGTACAACAGGCCAGTAATTTGACTAGTTCGATGTGGTACCTAAATAAGTTACAATTATAAATCGATACTTTTAATTTGACAATTTTTTTTTTAGATAAATATTTTTATCCACAATGCATTTTCCAGTTCAATATTTATTAGATACCTTAGAGGACTATTCTCTTCGGAGCCATGTTTTTCGGCACGCATCATTTCTATGAATTGGTTAAACGATGATTTATCGTTGTAGAAAATGAGTACGTCTTCGCCAGCATTCACGAGCTGTAATTAAAATAATAAATATATCAAGAATTTTATTTGTTTCAACAGAATGTCGATGAATTCACTATCTGATAATTATCTTCCGAATGCAAAAAATAAAATAAAATAAAAATAGAAAAGATGGCGAAAATTTGGATTTAAAAAAAAAAAGCGGGGAAATATGAAAATAAAATTTTTGTTCATCGAAGTACTTGAATTCAATAAACATAGACTCACATGATTATTGTATTCCAAATCTATATTATTACAGGAGTAGTAAAAGGGTTTATCGTTTTCAAAACGTGTTTGGCATAGACGAAGCGTTTAAATTTTCGAATATGGCTTCATCTAGATCAGTGGCGTATTTAAGGGGGTGTCCAGAGGGTCTGGACCCCCCTTGGCGATTTCAAAAATAGTATTTTTGCCATATATAAATAAGGAACAACGAAAATGTAATATGCAAATAATCAATAGTAATAAAATCGCAAAATTAAAAAATGCGAGTACACAAATATTAATTTTACGCCATCGACTCGTACATTACCGCATCTCTTGACCATCAGTCTAGATACGCCACTGATCTAGATTACAAAAGCGCTCGCTCGTATTTCAGGTTCATGAAAATTGGTCAGGATTTTCTCAGACTTTTGATTCGGTTCAAAATGGCGGTTCGTCCGAATTTTGAGAGAGTTACTGACAGAAAAAATTGAGGACACTAACATATCCAAATTTCAGATTCTAAATGAACTCCCCTAGCTACTGCAATACGAGTACGTATACGTGTAAAATAAATTTTTTACTCGTAAAAATTCATAAAAATAAAATAAGTTCTAAACGTCATGTTTCGGCATTTCACCATCATCAGAACATGGCGAAATTCCAAAACATACCTTACATTAATTTTTAATAATTTTGAAATTTGTATTTTTGTGAATTTTGATAGGCAAAAAATTACGACAAACAGCGAAGAATTTATACGGATATTGGGAATAACCTTCATCAATTTAATTAAAATTTTTTAAATTAACTATTGTCAACGATTTTCACCTGCATACCACTTTCCTGTTTAATCTATTTATTAATCTAATTTGTAATTATGTCAATGACCGATGCTGTTCTCATTTAATAGCGTGATTAAAGCATATAATTCGACAACAAATGATTTTCTGAAGGTCGCATGTGTTGGTAACTGCGCGCATTAATCGGTACGATGTTGAGCGTATATCGATATCGTATTAAATGGAAGCAAGGAAAAATTATTAATATTGCCACAAATAAAATCGCGATCACATGAAAAAGTAGTTGAACTCATAATAAATGTAAATAAATATAAGAATAAAATCCCCCACACATTTACATTTTAATAATGATGGCATCAAAGAATTCAATCACACGAGATATATATTAAAAACAGTGATATTCGCTTCAAGAGATAGGGAAATAGAATGAGCACAGTCAGAAGTAAATGGCAGCAAAAGCCAGCAAAACAACTTCCCTAATTAAAAATGAAGAAAATTAATACTTTCATCACGAAAGTTAGATATTAGATTACTTTTCTCTCTATATATTAAAATCAAAATGGAATCGGTTTTGAGATGCGCGCGCATCCTTGTTTTGAATAGCAGGTATAAAAGGTATATAAAGGATAGCACGTATACAAAGGGAAAAAAGGTTGTAAATTTTAATAAAAGCCTTGTACATGCACAAGGGTAAGTCATAAAATTGTTTTGAGTAGCAGGAATAAAACGTATAAAAGATAGCCGCCATACAAAAGGAAAAAAGGTGATAAATTTCAATAAAAGCTTTGTACATAGGCAAGAGTAAGGATAAAGTTGTAAAATTGTTTAAAATGGCAGGTGTACAAAGGTATAAAGGGGCGAGCCCACCCTGAAAGGAAGAACTCTTGGTGGGGAGTAACAAATAAGAATAAATTGGATTGTGCAGTTTGAAATGTAGCAGTACTTGTCTGATAAAATAACTTTTGTCTTCATTTAATTTTTATTGCGAGCCCCGGAAGGGCGAGGAGGCACTAGTAGTTATAAAAATTCTTCAGTTACGACGTCCAATTCCTTTTTTTTTTCTTTCAAATATGAAATATGAAACGTGTATTTCCAATTTCATTCCCCCTTCCCCGTCTGCCCCCCCACACTACGAAAAAATCGCAAATTCTTAGCCTTATTCGCCAACCTTTTTTTTTTTGTTGCTAAAATCACCCTTGATAACAAATTAAAGCTAAGTAGCTTGATTTTCGACAGAATCGATTCCATGTTATCGAGACATTTAAAATTTTCTCTATTTTCATTCAATGTTCGTTACTAGGTTCAAAAATGTTCACAACTTATAAATAAATATTCGTATGTTGACTTCATTTCACAAATGCGGCGGGCAACCATTTTGAGAAAGAGAGAAAAAAAAAGTGTATCACGTGAAGAACCTCGAAGTCACGAAAAAGAATGAAAATAACGCCGAGTAAAAATCAGGGTTGGGCAGAATTCAAAAAAAATGAATCGAATCCGAATCCGGATCCAGTACAATAATCTTCGAATCAATTTACGAATCACAAATCCCGGCTAAAATGGACGTAAAAAATGAATCGAGTCACGAATCCTTCGCAAATCCAACTTTTTCTTCTGTTTATCTGTTACCCACAGTAAAAAGCACGCCTCACCAATGAGAAGGAATAAAGAACGTAGAAAACTCTTCGACTAAAAAAGTAGTTCATTAGAAAAATTCTTTTGAAAAATGAAAAAATAGGAATAGGAATAGGATACGCGTTCGAAGAAAATCCAGTAACTGTCGACGTTTTCTCCAACGTTAACCGGCAAGCTATATTTTTTTTGGATTCGTGATTCGCTACATGAATCCTCGGAAGTGAATCGAATCATTTCACGAATCCTTAATGGATTCGATTCTTTGATTCTCGAATCCTCAAATCCGCTTTAAAAAAAGGAATCGAATACGAATCACCGATATAAAATTGAAATGTTTCAAAGACTTAATTTACAATCGAATTCTAAAAAATAAAAATGAAAAAAAAACCACAAATGCTAGTCTTTATTCTACGAGAGATGGGAGTGAAGTGACCATAATCAGCGTTACCTACTTTCGAGGAAAACATCAGCAAACCCCCTCCCCTAATCAAAGAACAACTAACGCTCCTATGAGGGAATTTGTGTATTAGATTACTTTTAGTAACGAAAATGTCTCATAGATGGCGCTAAGGCATGGAGAATATTTTTTTATAACTGATATTTAAAACTTGATTGATGAAAAATTTTTAAATTACGATGTTCATTTTAACAGCGATAACAGATAAAATGACAACAATCTAGCCTGATCACATTTCAAGTAAAATTGATAAAACTCCCTTTCCCAACAAAACAGCAAATAATGCTCGTATCGGAGATTTTATGTACTAGATTACTTTTAGTAGAAAAATCTCTTATAGATGGCGCAACACAATCTACAAAATATTCTCTTGATAACCAGTTTTAAGAAATTCAAAGGTGAAAAATCCTTGATTCCCACCTCTTGCATAACCATATCTTGGCATTTGCGCAAAAACTGATTCTCCGCTTTCACAATAGTTTGGAAAAATTTCAAATATTCGACGTGACGACCATGCGTTTCAATGCAATGTATAAAATGCTGAATGACTTTATCGTCGACCTCGTTACAAAGCGTATAATTATCCTTGAATATGCTACAAACAGTTTCAGCCTCTCGTACCTGAAATGAAATGAAATTAACATTAATAAAAAAAAAATCAATCTAAAAGTACACCGTAAGTTGAAACTCAACATACTCCCGGATTGAGGAATAAATCCAAATGTTTATGCAACAAAGCTTGATTCTGCTGATTACCGAGACAGAAATTTTGCAAAAACTGATGAGCCAAACGCATCAGCTCATTCATCCTGATATCTTCTTTCTGATCGTAAGGTACTTGCAGCAAATCTAAAACTATCGTATGAACGCCGACGTTTCTCAATAGCCTTTGCTCATGTTTACGTGGCTGCCTGATACCGTTTGGGGCTTGAATTACGCATAGTTTATTCATCCTTATAAGTATCTAAAGCGTTACAAAAAAACATAAGTAGCTCTGAGCTAATTTATTTATTTTTAATGTACGTAAAAAACCCACTTGTTGGATTTTTTTGTACTCCTCAGCTTGATCGGAATGTATAGGAGGTCCTATGTCTAAATCGATGGCCGAATCTTGTTTCCCTATTGAGCCTATTGTATGCTTCGTAGTTTTCGATTCGTTGCTAATGCGACTATTGTCGTCTTCGTCTTCGCGACTGTTTTTACCAAGTTCTTCGTCGCTTTTCGCTTTGAAAACCCATAATTCGGATTTTTCCACCGATTGTCGTAACACGTCTAAATCGGATTTTATTTGTTTGTACGATTCCACGTCGCTATCTGATACGAGCAACTGAACCTGAAATGGAATAAAAGTAATTCATGAAAAATCTATTATTTAAAAGAAAAATTAACATAAAATATTAATTCTGATAAAATAAAAATTATTAAAAAAAAATTTTAGTTATTTTTAAAAATTTATTTATATAATCTATTAGATAATTGTTTATAAATAAATTAATAAATCATAAAAAAATAATATTAAAGTTTAAAATACGATGAGTGAATAAATTGTGATTCACTTCTTTTTTTTCAAATTAAAATTCATCTCATTAAAATAACATTTGTTTTGTTTTTTTTTTCACAAATTTCCATTGTGCGGATTAATATTTTTTTAAGATTTTTAATTTTCATTTAATGCCTAAAAAATGAATCTATTTCAAAAATTAAATTCATTACATGTTTTTCATAAAAATATTTTCATTGGCACAAACAAAAATTTGTAATTATATGGCAAATCTTCAAAAAAAGCTCTCAAAATGCAATGTATACTTATACCTTCAAGTTACAATCCTCAACCTTACACAGTACTGTGACTTGAAGAGTATAATGATTTACATGACCTTCATCGTGAAAAGGTTGAAAAAGAATTATCAAAAATAAGGACACAACTATTTTAAGTATGCTTTTAAAATGAAGTTTTTCATTTATGTTCATTTTTTAATTATTTATGCGCTGACACAATGATTTTTTGGTTATTTTGAATTTCATATACCATAAAAAACAAGAGAGGATCCATGATTTAATTTTTCATACGGTTGTTGGCATAAAATATGTATCATTTCCGCGTAACTCTAAGAAAAAAAAAACAACTTGAAACATCCCCGGGTATGGCCTATAGTCGTATAGGGGTTAGCAATGTTATTTGCAAACCTAAACAAGACCAAATTAAAAACTCAGCTCTAGTAATGTGGCGTGGCTGCTTACCTTTTTTTTTTTTTTTTTTTTTTTAATATAATAATTTAGTTGGAAAAATTTAAATAAAATGGAAACATTTGATTCATCATTAATTCAAGGAGTTTAGATAAAATTCAAGTTTAATTATTGTTTATTTCTGATTAATAAGATACACAATACACAGAACAAATATTCTATTCGATTTTTGGCAATTATAATACTCACTTGTTTAAAAGACTGCAGTACTTCATCTCTTTGACTAAAATGCCTGAATAGTAAATGCAAAGCCCCCGAAACCAGCGGAGGATAATCGTGCATTGTTAAATGAAGTAATACTCTCAGGAATGTCCTACCGCCGTGCCCATCCAAGTCTAATACGGCGCATTCCTCACTAAAATACGCCCGTTAATTAAACAACTTATACTCTAACTAACATAACTTTAAACAAAAAGAAACAAAACAAAAAAAAAATCAACGTATCAATCATAACAAACAAATTACCTGTTACCAAAAATACCCTCAGCTTGCATACCGATCAATTCGAGATCGATATTTTTCTGCATCGGTACCGTATCACCGGAGGATCGCTCCGATTCGTCGAATTCCCTTTTAAATATGGATAACAAGCAACTAATACGATAATCCAAACGCACATCCAAAATAAACTAAAACGTTAACGCACACAGTTAGGCAAAACACTCGATCACACGTCAAAATCAAAACACCAGGCAAATCAATTCACCTGTAAGATCTCAATGATCTTTAATTTTGTATCCATCACCAACGGATAGGCTTCGTTTTTCAACAGATTGCTTTTATGCTCGACCAAAGGCGTTCCAGTGGTCGGTCTGCTGATACCGGAAGCTCCTAAAGTCAAACCGGTCATTACAGCTCCCATATCGCCGATGGATCGTAAAACTCCACCTTCGGCTAAAATCAAACATAGATGATAAGATTCGCGAGCATCGCAGAGATATTGCTTTCATCGTGGTCGCACTTACAATGTATATCTCCAGTAGGAACAGTTCCTTTAGCGAAGTCGTTCTCAGATATGCAATCTAATATACGCAGGAGTGTTTTCGTTAACCGCAACAAATCGCTAAAGCTATAAAATCCGAAATAAATCAAATCCCTGGCCAATTTTACAACCTAAAGGATGAAAAAATAAACATCACATTCGTCGTTAAATCACTGCACGAGCCTTATCAAATGTAGTTACTTCGAAAGTCAATTTATTCTGATGCGGATCAGTGAAACTCCAGGTCTTCGCTACTACGTTAAATAAATAATCTTCGACGAATAAGATGGTCGAACTAAATCGAGCTCGAACAGCCTCTTTATTAGGATCCGGGGTTCTGTTATTATCGTACCTGTAGAACTCATTCAAATGAATCAACTGAATACAATTATTTTCGCGTAAATCTACGATATTTGTTCACTTACACATTGATGGACATCCTGGTCGGAATTTCGGACCAAAGACGAGCATATTTAACTGGTGTTACCGGCTCTTGCGGATCCCTGTCTACATGTAAATGCAACATCAACCGGCAAAACGAAGCACGCAATTCGTATGGTACATTTTCATCAGACATACATCTAGAAAAATTATTGAAAAAATTAACAAAATAAAATAAGTAGTACTATTAGAGTAGATTTTCTTACGTTGGAATTTATTTCTGAGCTTACTTCAGTATTAAATCTATATCTAAATGATGGGATAAGTTGTTCAGCGCCAGGTACTGCCTGTTGAGACACATATTCGAGAATAGGTTCAGTTGGTGTCTATAGTATTCTAATAAGCCTTGTACGTTTTTATCTCCATGCTTGGCCTCTTTTGATAAATCCATTAATAATTTGGATTTCTGAAAAAATATGTTCATAATTATTCATTTCATCGGATATCATCGATTTTTCTTTTTTCTTTAAACTGAATTTGTAATGAAAAACCAAGCTATTACGGCTTACTTGATTTGGGAATGGGGGGGGGAGAGGCGTGGTATTGCACCGTTATGCTTTAGATCAATTGTAGTGTACTGACCAATGTCTATCACGATATGTATATATTATACGCACATACAATATGCATTTCATTCATTAGGCAGTTCACTAAAGTAGATAGGTATGAAAACAGTTCAAAATTTTTTCTAAGACATTTTATAGAAACCTTTAGAAGAAATATGTTCATAATTATTCATTTCATCGGATATCATCGATTTTTCTTTTTCTTTAAACTGAATTGTAATGAAAAACCAAGCTATTACGGCTTACTTGATTTGGGAATGGGGGGGGAGAGGCGTGGTATTGCACCGTTATGCTTTAGATCAATTGTAGTTTACTGACCAATGTCTATCACGATATGTATATATTATGCGCACATGCAATATGCATTTCATTCATTAGGCAGTTATGAACTAAAGTAGATAGGTATGAAAACAGTTCAAAATTTTTTCTAAGACATTTTATAGAAACCTTTAGAAGACGTGGTTTCAGATTTTTGATGAGACTAAAAATGGCGATTCATTCAAATTCCAAAGGGAATGTTGGAAACGATAAAGCCTCAAAATTGTCGATCTTAATGCTGTATAATGAAGCAAAATGAGAGCACTGAAGTATTCAAATTTCAGTTTTCCAAACAAATTTGGAAGGAGTTGGAACAAAAAAAAAAAAAAAAAAAAAAACAGATTTTTGAGCAATAAAATTTCCTGAATCTCTCATATTTCCTTACCAGATCAACAGCGGTGTAACCAGCACATAATTGTTGGAAAAGTTGAAGACATGGAATAGTGTTCAAAAAACTAGGCCCTTAGCCAAAGGGCTGAGTCTTTCCACAAAAATTTGAAAATCCTAGCAAAATTTTCTTTTCAATATAAAAATACTAATAACAAAAAAAATCAAAGCCCTCCTTAGAATTCGGTAAGCTTAGGCTTGGATTCAAGTAGGCAGTGTTACCAGATTGGGCGATTTATCGCCAATTGAGCTGTTCGAGGTACTCGTTTGGCTACTAAAAATTGGCATCGGCGATTGATCGCAAATTCGGTGATTTTAGATTCTCTATTTTTTTTTTTCAAATGTCTCATACATTGCCCAAAATAAATAATCGTCGTTTTGTCGACTCATCATTCGTCTGTAAAACACGTGTTACCTACCAATAAATGTTAAAATAGCAGAGGTGTCACGATTATCGATTAATTGCGCGATGCCAATAATCGTTAAAAAAAAACATAAGCAGCCAAGCTGCATTACTGGAGCTGAGTTTTAACTGGAGCTTGTTTTGATTTACTAATAACCTTGCTTAACCATTCATGACTACAGGCCACAACCAATACCAAGTCTGAAAACCCCTACCCTATCCTTTCCAAAAACACTTAAGAAGTTAAATTTGGCACAAATGTAGTATTTCTTGCCATGAAATAATCATGTGAACACATATTTCTCAAATTATAACTATTTGAGGGTCCTCAAATTATCTTCAAATCTTGATAATCCGCCATTTTGGATCCATTTTGACTCAAATTCAAGAGGTCATATTCTGGTCACTAACTAATCCTACACACAAAGTTTGACCATTCTAGGCCGATTTGGTGATGAGATATGGAAGATTCATGAAATTTCCTGCAGCAATTTCCCTTTCAAAAGCCGTTTTTTTGCTCTAACTCCCCTCCAAAATCACTGAGGAAGCTAAAATCAAAATAGGTTTGTCATTTGGGCTCATTTTATCGTATGACACAGCAATAAAAAATTTTCGGCCCCTCCTGTACCCCCACCACTACTTTAAGTTGATAAAACCCGCCTTCCCCCCTCTAACATCATGTATGGAAGTGAATTGGGGTTATAGTATACAACTTATCCCCAATAACCATATGAATTCATATTAATTAAAAAAATTTTTATTTTACGGTAAATTACACGATCATTTAGAGGAAAAAAAAGTCGAACTATCGGCGATTTTGGGCTACACTGGCATATGAGATCGGCGATCTTATTCCCAAAAAACCTGGCAACACTGCAAGTAGGGGGAAGTAGGTTATGAAGGCTCTGGGTCGGCCATTCGGGGCCTTTTATGCTTTTGTATAATGTCATAACCTGATGTATTAAAATATATTTAAAATGTTAGTGAAATGCATTACTCCCCAATCTTCTTTTATTAGGAAAAAAAAAACAAATAAAAACACCTATTTTGGTGGATTCACTGAAAACGATTAAGGATTTAAAACCACATAAATTTTGAAAAAAGAGTATTCTCAACCTCTCGAAAGATTTTTTGAATGCTTAATTTTGAAGAATAAATTTTCAGGAGATTGGGAAAAACCAAAAAATTTAAAAAAAAATCATATGTATATGTAAAGCTATAGAAGAAAAAAAACAACAAAAATCAGGCCAAAATACGTTGTTACAATCGCCTAGCTTCTAGTGACGAATTTTGATGAACTTTTTTTTTTAAATCGCAAAAATTACGCAGATATGTCATCAGGCAACAAAAAAAATGAAAATTCTAATCAGAGAGTTAAAAAAATCAATTTTCCCCTTTTTCATTACATAAAAATCAACGCGTTCGTTGCGCCTTGCCGTATTCCACTCCATCACCTTGGTTGTGGGCGTGGCGTCTGCCGTGTCGCATCAGTTCGTACATAGTTTGTACATGATTTGTATGTTACACGACGAGTATTATCATTCATGTTATGTTGTTCAAAGGAGTCACATCAAACAGGCAATCCGAGCGAAGCGAGGAATGCTGCGGGGGTGAAGCGGGGGGGTGAAGCCCCATAGTAATAAATAAATGGATATTTGTTTTGTTTTTTTGGTCAAGTCACCAACTTACATTTTTATTATTCCACACCAATAACACTTCTTTTTTGCTTTGATCTTTCTTTCCAGATTGTGTCGAACTGGCCTCGACCATTCTATAAAATAACAGAAAAAAGAGAGACTTGAAATAATACAAAATAAAATTCCAATATTTTCAATTATAATAGTCCTTAGTTTAGATTATCTATTTAGTAATTCTTGCCATTCACGTCACACCATTGAGTAAATCAAAACATCGCAGCTGTGACGTAAACCAAATATTTAAATTTCCTATATCCGACGTACATGTTACGAAGAGCACGTATCTGTCGGTATAATAAATAATATCCGAATGAAAACGTCGCAAACACTCGTACCTAGTTTCGATCAATATATCGGAATTCTTCGAACTAAGGACGCTTTTGCAAATCAACTCTTGCGTGATAGCTATGGCTTTCTTATTCGATATACACAGATCGGATAAATAATCCAAAAATCTCGAATCCCAGTTGTGCATATTTTTACGAACAAGGCCGACGAAAGTTTCTATTTCGGCGGCCGTAATATGTTTCTCTAGAAGTTTACGATTATTGTGTAACAACGCTGTGATCGTGTCTTCGGCTAAAATATCGTATCCGATTTGTTTCTGCATGAAACCGAAATGCTTAGCTATGTATTCCTGGAAAGTGGAAAAATACTGTTAGATAAAAACACTTCATTGAAAATAAAATAAAAAATAATATATTGGAGACGGACTTGATTTTTTCTATAATCTTGTTGACTGACACGTAAAATTCGGTAACATAATCTGAATATGTGTTTATATGCTGCGTAACGTTGGTCGTTCAGTTCTTCGATTCGAAGAAATGGACCTTCGCCGTTGGATGTTTCTAAAAATGGCGCTTGTAGTATTTTAAACAACTGTTTTAAAATCGATTGTTCGCGAATTAATTTCTGTCGATCTCTGTAACGGAAAAACTTGTATTATAATTTTTTATACGCTAATTTTTGAATTAAAATCTCATAAATTTTATTTTCAGCTGAGTTTGTAATGAAAACAAGAGCTATTACAGCCGACTGGATTTGGGAAGGGGTTCGGGAGAGGGTCTTTAAATCTTTATGTTTCAGACCATTTGTAATCATCTAGCAAATGTCCAACTTTTTGCAGACATGTGGTGCTCCCAAAGGAAATTTTGAAAATATCGAAAAATTATTTACTTACATTTTTTTCTCAAAAGGTGGTACAAAAAATAATAAATTTACAACGTGCCTCCAAAAAAAGGCCTGTATACATATTATATATTCCCCCCCCCCGCGTAGTGATGGCGGGTACTAATGAAAATCGTTCGAAATTTGGTGAGAAAGTCTTCTGGAAAATACAAAAAATATACTTTTTTTCTTTCGATACGCTTTAAAATGGAGGATCACTCAAATTCAGGGAGCTGGAGTGAGAGGGGGGGACAAATGACTCAGAATTTTTGTTTTTCATCTTATATGAAAGAGTGAGTCACGGATATCAACATATCCAAATTTCAGTTTCCAAACTTCATTTGGAGAGAAGTCAGAGCAAAAAAGGCTTTTTGAGGAAATTTTTAGACATCTCCATATCTTCTCACCAAATTAATCTAAAAAGGTTAAACTTTGTGTGTGGGGTAAGACTCTTTGAATTTCGGTCAAAATCAACCAAAATGGCGAATTATCAAAATAAGAGTAAAGCTTGAAGAACCTCAAGTTGCTATAATTCGAAAAATCCGGGTTCATACGACTATTGCACCACAAGAAATACATTTATTCTAAATTTGGGTAGGGATTTCTCCACATGGTACTCGGTATGGCCTATAGACATGTAAGGGTTAGCAACGCTATTTGCAAACCTGAATATGTTTAAATGAAAAACTCAGTTCCAGTAATACGGCATGGCTGCTGACGTTTTTTTTTTTCTAATTTAATATTAGAAATAATTTTTAGACAATTTTGAAAATAAACAAAAATTTTTATTTTATCTGAAATCGACGTTTTTTTGGATGGAGGCGGGGCTAGGGATGTAATCTGAATATTTTAATTAAATAAAAACGTAGGGAAAAAATTCAGGTCCAATATAAAATCACACGATGACAATAAATGAAATACAATAAATTAATTTATTCGTATGATGGATTGGGAATTGAAAACATAGGTAATTAATTACCTATTGGGATTGGCAACTATTACGTCTAAAGCTTCGGATTTATTTTGTTCGTTTTCCATTCCTGCGATGAAGTATACAATATCTTGTAACAAATTGGTAACAGCTCTGAAACAGAAATATAACGATGACTAATCGAAGCCATATCCATTATCTGCGACCATTCATCGCAGCACACTCAAATAAAAAATCCATCATTCTCATTCATGCTCGAAAAAAAATTCCCACACCGTGATCGCGCGAAGCTAAATAATAAAAATAGCGCTGACGATATACCTTCGATCGTTATGAGAGATCGGACCGTGTTCTAATTTAGAAGAAATCGAAGCTAAAACTTTGCAAGCATCATTAGCAAAATCTAAATCTCTAACTTCAACCGGCGAAACTGGAATTAAGGCAAAAGCTTCTTTATCTTCTTTAATAGGCGCGCAACCAACCTATATTCGAATAAAACATAAATGAAAAAAAAATCACTCCCAATAAACAAACACTCGTGCGATTTTTCCTTTACCTTCGACATGACCGGTTTTTCTTCATCTTTGTCTATCGGAATCGACGTACTGTGAACCCAAGAATTGGTACACAAGTGATGTAAACGCACGTACGAGGACTGCGGTACTAAGGAATCACCTCTGGTTAAGGTCGTAGGATCTAGTTCGAATAAAGTCGCGATTTCGTTGGAATGTGGTACGGACACGAGATGATAAACAGGACTGTTGACGGTAGCTGGATGAAAAAAATATGTCGTTTTAATGATTACATTGGTCGAACTAGTGACAGTAAAATGATTAGATTTAGTACTTCTTAATTTCGCTCTCATAGGATCTTCTGTGTTATCATCGTCGATTTCGGCAGCCAAGTAGTGACCGGTAGCTAAATGTTTAAAACGGAATAGACAGTTCCAATGACCAGCGCCTCCTCGACAAGGATCGTGTTGAACGACCTGAAATAATTATTGATTTATTAATGAATAAAAGAAGTGTTGCCATGTGCCATGAATTAAAAAAAAATCAAACAAACCTTCATTAAATAAATAAAATATTTTTTCATTATTTTATAAGTAGATATGATTTTCATTATCATAACTTCAATTTAAAAATACATATAAATATATATTTTTTTATTTGAAGAAAAAATGATGGATGAAATTAATTTTCAACTTATAAATTAAACTAGGAATGTAAATACAACTCGTTTTTAGGCTCACTACACTGTCCAAAATTCATTGTATATTCATCGTACTTCTATGATTTTCAATAATGAATCATCCTCGGAAGGTAAGGGGATGTTAAATAGAGTTACAATAATTTTGGAACCACTGCTAACATATTTTTTTTCAACGAGCTACAATGGCTTGTTACAATTCAATACATATATTTAATTCATGAATTTTTAGCCCAGTAAACATTTACGAAAGTATCGAAAAATTCGATAATCGATATTTCGATTTTTCCCTAATTTGGCTACCCTGTGAAAAGTAAGAAGAATGAAAAATGCGATAAATCATTGTCTTCAATAACAATATCAAACACTAGAACTAAAAGATCTTTCCAATCCTTTTTGAGTCATTTCGACCTACACCCCACCAGATGTACTGTAACTTGAAGACCCCTAGAAATAAGTATGAAATGATGGGAAATATTTTGTTGCGATGAAATTCAACTTGAAAGTATAAATTCGGGGTACTTAAATTATAGTACATCAGAGAAGAGGATGGGAGAAACGATATTGAAATATCTTTTATCTCTGTTGACCGATAATGCTACAGAAACAATTCATCCCTCTTATCTTTGATAGAGACAGGAACTGCGGAGGTGAGGTGGGACTTGGGCATCTTCGCTGACTCCAAACTGATCGTACCTCTTGAAGATAATATCTTATAAATATATTTCGTATTTAAAATCGTTATACCTCTACTTCCCAAAGAGCTTTACTGCTTGTGGCAGCTGTGGCTGAAGTTCTACCAGTAGTACGTAAAAATACATGTTGCTTCTTTTTATACTCGTCCATCGTCAAAAACTTCTCATGTTCGGCGTGAAATAACCGAATTACATCACCTCCTTTTAAAATATCGTCCACGTTTTCCCTGTGTTCTATGAACAGGGTCACTTTCCAAGACGTATTGGAGTTCAGCACATTCACCTAGAAGGCAAAGAAAATGTAAAATCAAATTATAGCTTTATGATAATATCGCCAAATAATAAGGCGATTACGAACCTCTTTACAACCAGCATTATCTGATAACTCGTAATTAGGGGCCACGTGCAAAACTTGCTGTCCGGCGTTGACCGGATTCAGAATTACTTTATCTCCTAGCACTACATTATCACCGGTCGAACGGAGTTTATAAAATGGCAGTATGTAAAACCACGAGCCTTCGTTGCCATTCGCATCTAAATAAACTCGCATCGCGTTTTTCTCCAGTAATGCTGGCAATCGTTTATTGACGGTTAAAAATTTATTAGATTTTAAATGTAGAAGCTGAAAAAGAAAAATATGAATGAGACGAGGAGATAAACGATGGGATGGAATTGAAGAAGGCGATTTACTTGAACAACGCTTCCATATTGGACGACCATCCCGAAAAGTTTTTTATTTTCGGAATCATTTTGCTTTTTTTCTATTTCAGCTGCGTGCTGTAAAACAGACACGTTAGAAACGTGGATTTGTATCGAGGTTTATAGGTGGACAGAAAAACTTACATGCAAACGTTTGATAAGACTGGCATCGGTGGAACCAGAATTACTTTGTTTGGCTGCTTTCCAGAACTGCTTCTGGGCAGAATATCGATTCATCGGACATATTTTGAAAAGGCAATCTAAAGTGGATAATAAATTTAATAAAATATGCGAACGTAAGGGAAGAACAGACCCGAAGGAAATATCTAACCATACCTCTGAACTTCTTAGGCGGATTATTTAGATCTCCAGCTTCGGGACATACTACAGTTCTATCGTCGACCAATCTATCGACAGATATTATATTAACAAGTGTTTTCTCGTTGATAATACTAAACAAATGCCATATGATACTTACCCTAAAGTACTAAGAAAGCCGCTGACACTTCCTTCGGCGAATAGCGACACTATATCGCCTAAGTGTAGAAAATTGGCAGAGCCCATGATATCATTCATGACTGCAATACCACATAATTACGCTGGAACGATAAATAAAACACATCTACAAAGTTACAATGAAGCGAACACATAATCCGTTCATAATTATTACCATTTATGGCGAAATTGTTATACAATACAAATTAATATATCGAAAATGATTTCAAGAAAGTCACACCGAAACAGACACAACGGCTAATCTATACTAAACGTTGTATTTGTTTTCCGCACAGAATCAACATAGTCGCGTGATAACACCGCAATAAATTGCTAAAATGTTCGTAAATTTCGCGAGTTTACCTTAAGAACGGAGGGAATGCAACGAGCCTTTTCCGTATTCACATCGAACCAATTTCCATAGTCATTTTAAAATTCAATTCTATGATATAAATATTACATAACAAACTGGATTTTTTAGTCATTTTTTTTTTTGTAACCTTGAGAATCTCGAATTTTTAAATTCACCTTATAGCTTATACAATAATATCAATTTTTCAACTACTATAACCTTGAAAAATTTAAATTATTAATTTCTATCTAGGTAATTGAAAATTGTAATATTGTAATCATCTGATCGATATTGTTTTATCATCGTCACCTGATAATAATTAATAAGCTCATGAGCTCAATTAATCCATTTCATGCATAATCGGGTGAGAGTATAATGAAAATTGGAACTTATGGTGTTTTAATTGCTCTGAATTTTGAGAACCACTGATTGCCTACGTTGTTTCCCGAACACCTATCTAAAATTCATGAACTAAATAGGTAACTGAAACAGCTGTTTTTAATTCGATTTCATGTTTTAACCAGTCACAATCGTAACTCACATTTTTCTCGTGATTTTCATGTATTTCTTCACTGGTTCCACGTTACAAGGTTGTAATATAAAATTAATAAAATCATTTTCGTTTCATGTATACGAGGTTAAAGATATCATAATAATGCATACCAGGACAGACAATAAGTGTTATTAATTTTACACGCTAATTCCATCCATGTAATATTTCACTTTAACAGCGCCGATGATACGAAAACAAAATTAACGTATCATTGTGATGCAAAAAAGTCGACTCGAAGCTAGGCAATAACGTCATTTTCAGCATATACTGAAAGAAAATAATAACAAATGAAGACTTATTAACACTACAAACACGATATACAAATGCGATTTCACGATGAAAACGTACCAAACACAGAGAAAATTTTTTTCGAAAAAATTGATGATTTTTACCGAAGGAAAATTATTTGGCTGTTAGTTTCACCTTTTTGCGGCGTAATTCATTACAACAACAATAACAATAATACCCATAATTGGAAAATCTTGATAAATTAAAACATATGTGTTGATTTCTTTCGTGAAAAATACAAATAAATCTGAAAATGTCAAAAACCAGTAACGATGATGCAGAACTCTCGGAAACTGATAAAGAAAAGTAAGAGAAACATAAAATTTTATTTACCCACAGTTAATTAATGTCGAAAAGGCGATCATTAACACCATAACTACATCGAAATATCCTGATAAACAAAACGTCACATTTTATTTATTGTGTACGTGAACTTTGAACAGAAAATGAATGATATTTTTTCACAGAAATGAAATGTTGTTTAATCCCGTCGAAAAAGAAGAAAAAAGTAAAAAGAATCTAAGCCAAGAAGAAGGTAAATGTAAAATATAAATAACTAAGCAAGATAACATTATGAGAAATTTAAGCTAATATTCATTTTCTCACTTAGATGAAATGAATGAATTTAATACGTGGACCAAAAAATATAATCATATTTCTAAAGAAATCAGAAGAAATGCTATCGAACAAGAGAAACAAGAATTAAAAGGATTGGAGAAATCACCGTTAGTAAAATACTATGAAGGTTCTAGGATAGATAGAATACAAGCACTTGAACAAGAACAAAAAGTTATAGAAGAAATGGAAATGAATGAAAAGAATGCGAAAAAGTAATTCGTACTTTGACAAAGAAACTCATTTAAACAATATTTGAAACACTTAAATTGTTTTGTTACCTATTTTGTATTTCTAAAATTATTTTAATAAATTAATACAAATAGATTAAAAATAAATTATACCAAGTAATGTGAGATTCCATGTTCCTTTAAAAATGATTATTAATCTCATATGAATATTGTTATTCATAGTTCATTACATATATTTCATGCTTATCATCGTTTTCAAATCACTTTATGCTCAAAATTAATTGAATTCTTGATTTACACAAAGTTATAATAGTAATGATAAATTAATATATTGAAATTATTTCATCTGTTGAAGCTGCACCAATGATTTAAAAAACTGACCATAATCTAAAGCTTTGCAAATAATTAACAGAATTCAAAGAATACGCCAAATAGGAAAATAAAAATAAAATCGAATTACAGTAATTACTGAAGCATTTCAACTTTCGTAACAAAAGCGCTCTCTAACGAAATCGATTGACAACTAAATCAAAACAATAAGACTTTGTTATCAATTTTTATCATGCTTTTGGCCGCTACTTTCTAAAAAAATTTTTAATTCATTCATTTCATCCAAGATACTCCTAATTATTACAATTGTTCATATTCATGAAACATTTGGCGAAAAAATGTTGAAAAATTCCTTCTGGCTGTATCGGAAAAAACTTGATTTCTCCACCCGATATAATTCATTTTTTATCCTCGATTTCGAAGCTACATGCGATAAACATAATCAACCAAATCCTCAGGTTACTCAAATTCTCCACTAATAAATCATTTATGACACATTTTCTAGAATTTTAAATGTACTTGATTTCAGGAAATAATCGAATTTCCTTGCTTAGCGGTCGACACCTTGAATTATACTGTATTATCAAAATTCCATCAATACGTTAAACCAAAAATTCATCCTGAATTGACATCATTTTGTACCCATCTTACTGGTATCAGCCAGGTGACTGCTTAAAATTTTGAATTTTGTTACATTATGATTAAGAATGAAGTTTGACGAGCTTCTTCATCACAGGATATGGTTGATACTTCGAATGAATTTCCAATAGTTTTAGATGAATTCAAAAAATGGTTAAATCAACATTTCGATGATACTCCTGAAGGCTCGATTTTCGTAACATGTGGAAATTGGGACTTACGAACCATGTTACCGAACCAATGCAAGCAATTCGATGTAGAAGTTCCTCAACAAACTAGAAAATGGATCAATCTTAAAACGGTACTAATTGAGAGTAGTATGGATATTTTTTTCTTCATTACTAACGAATTTGTGATCTTAATGAAATCTTTATAGGCATTCTTTCAGGCAACTGGTTACTATCCGAGAGGTCTTCGAGATATGGCAGATCGCTTACGAATACCATTGCAAGGAAAATTGCACAGCGGAATAGGTAATACAAATTAAGCTGAAAAAATATACTGAATTTCCTTATACTCACGATAGTTGAATCATTTTTCAGACGATTGCTTGAATATAATGAGAATAATGAGGGTACTGAAAGAAAAACCATTTGCATTTAAAGAAACAGACGTGTTATAAGTTGCGACGATTAAAGAGAAAAAAATATTGTTCAATATGACTGATGAAATGTTGTAGATTTTTAAAAACTCATTTTTATTGTTATAATTGTTAATTTACGGTTGCATAAGAAAAATAAAATTTTTGTTGTAATGAAAGATTATTAAATCATAAAAAACACAGACATGAAAAATTAACTGATTCATCATAATGAATCAAACAACAATTTCAGCCGAAGAACTTGGAATACTTAGAAACTATTGAAAAAAATTTAAGTAATAAAAAACGAACAGCAACTAAACTAGAGCAATCTATAGGTATCTTAAAACAAAAAGATTTAAAAGTAGGAATGAACAATATGATAGAAATGAAAGAAAAAAATCATGAATCATAGTAACTAATATAATAAAAATTTCAAGCTATGCGAAAAATAATATCACCAAAAGATTAAGTTAAAATCAGACAAAACTTCAGTAATTCAGAGGTAATATGTAACTAGAAAAATTTGGCAACAGAAATGAATATAATAGGTACCTGCTAATGTAGATGAAGGTATTCATATTCAAGAAATGAGAAAACAACTCTTTCATAAAACTAGAAAGAAAGTTAACGAAAATTTGAAAGAAAAGAATAATAACAACACAAACGCAATGCAAAAAAATTAGAAAATGAACGAAATCGTTAAACTATTTACACCAGCCCTTACAGAATAAACGCAACACAATAATTTCACATAATCCAACATAATCAAGCTAACTATAGTACAAGCCTCTAATGGCCACTCTAGTCCACTGAAAACAATGCCAGAAAGTGAAAAATAAATTCGAATTGGCGGTTGGGTTACAAGCGCGAACAAAAATATAAATCAACCAATCAAATTCAAAACATTCGATGAAGCGAAGTCACATAATCGAGAGTTTGTAATTCAATTGGATTAGTTAATTTAAATTTTGCGCATGAGTAGAATCCAACTTCACGCGTTCTCATTCGAATTTGATCTTCATTTATGACGAGCCAGTAGTAAAGTTAATGTACAATAGCACAACCGTTTACTCAATACAAGGAATCATTAGTAGTAACAAAATGACAAATTTTAAACATAGAAGATTGCTCAAATGTAAAAATACAAACACATCAATTGAAAACGCATATCTGAAACATAACGAATTACTTAAAATATAAAAACAATACTGTATTAGGTATTTGGTTTTTCTGACTAAATCATTTTGGTGAAATGACTGAGAAGATGACATATTTTTAAATCAAAATAGGAACAAAAAGATACACAAATCTTAATTGTCGTATCGACATAAGACAAAAATCAAAACAGTACCCAGAAATATCACAGTCACCAATAAATTTAACTTTGAAAAGTTTAGCGTTTTGTGCAATTATTTTCACAAACGTTCTAGATAATGAGATCATTTTTATAATACTGTTTTCGAAATATTTACAAAAGTTGCAGCATTACGTACCGCCAAGTGCTGAGAAGATGTTTTTTTAATAAATGCATCCTATAAAAAATAGAAAATTGAACTCTTTTTACAACTCACGCTATTCGTTAATAAATTTAGAACTATCGAATGTTGAATTTTTCTCAAAGTAGTGCTCAATAAGCATAAAATGGCGGTACGTTCAACTTGAAATATGTATAACATTAACAACTAAAAGAAATCGGAAGAAAGTTCGGACATCCATAGATATGTACATGAAAATTAAGCAAATAAACTAGCATAATTTGTAAAATGAATTATTACAATGTAAGTATAGTAATTCTAAAAGAGCAAAATACGATTAATAATATCACTGAAGGGAGATGGCTCTTCCAATGGTTCAGGAATTTCTAACTCTCCTTCTTCATCAGCTCGAAGGCAAACTTTATTATCAACGTGTAACGAATACCACCCTTTGTAGCGGAACTCTTTGCCACAATTTTCACACATTAGATGCGGTTTATGATGGACATTTTCATGCTTCCTAAGTTCAGTTTTGTTGGTAAAATATCTGGGGCAATCTTCGCACGAATAAGTCTTCCTTTTACGACGGGGGTTGTGGCGATTTTCGTGAATTTGCAGTAGCTTCTCGGTGGCAAAATTTTTGCCACATTTGCAACAAATCAATTTATCTAAATTCGAACGTACACGTATGGGCCCTTCTTTAAGGGGAGGAATGTTTTCTTTGTTTAAATTGTGTATGGCTAATTCGATCTCTCGTTTTTTGTATCTTTTCTCGGCGTTATTGTTGCGTGTTCTGAGGCGCGGTTTACGTGGAATTTTCATTACGTCTTCGACTTTGTGTTTAGGACTAGAGTTTTTATCTTTGGGAACGAAGTGTTTGGAGTGCTTCATGTGGATATTATAAGCGGTATATTGTTCGTAGAGTTTATCGCAATATTTGCAACAGAAATATTGCGGGATGATGAAGCTATCGGTGCTTTCGAGACTGGAGCTAATCTGCAGTATATGTGTTTCGGTGTTGATTCCGTGCGAAAGTTTATGCGTAACGAGACGGGAGTAGGTTTTGAAAAATCCGTTGCATAAGCCGCATACGAACGGATTTTCAGTGGAATCGGGGGCATGCGTTTCTCTGTGTATGTGCAGCAACGAAGGCGCTTCGTAGCAATTGTCGCAGTATTCGCAACGATATAATTTATGCAAGATGGAAGTCTTGAAATCATTCTCGCTGTTATGATTGTGCGTTTTTACATCGTGCTCGATTAGACGATCGCTGGAGAAAGACACGAAGCCGCAGATTTTACATGTATAGCATTTCTGAAAATTTGTGCTATTTCGGGCCGAATGCACCTTCAAATGGATACGTAAACGAGACGCTCTGGATAAGGATTTACCGCAGATATCGCATTGGAATGGTTTGACGTTTAAATGCGACACGCGATGTTCTTTGAGAGTAGCTTGATTGAGGAAACGTTTTCCACATTCGGAGCATTTGAATTTACGTACGTCGTCGTGATACATCTGATGCATACTCAATCCTATACGAGTGATGTAGGTTTTACCGCACGTGTCGCAGCAAAGAGTTTCCGATTCGTGACTGAATCGAACATGATCGTAGCACGTCGTCTCGTCACTAAAAGTCAACATACATACGTCGCATCTCAAAGTCATCGAAGGATCGATATGCGATTGCAGATGAAAAACCAACCTCTTCTTCGAATTGAACTGACGATTACATTCGCTACACACGGTCGTATGTAGCTGCCGACACGCGTGCTTTGTGACCTTAGTTTGGGTGCTGAAACCCGAATTACAAATACTGCAACGATAATACTTGGGCTTTTCGAACGATATCACTTCGTTTTCCGAAACCAACACTGTATTTAGATCCTTCAACACGCTATTGCACAATGGGCACGTTTCTTCGGCTCCATCGACTTCTTCAATATACGTATTCAGTAACTCAGGTTCGACTGTCGGTGCGCTTATATAAGGGGTCGACGATTTAGGATTTTTACACAACGGACAAGTGGAATTTGGTACCACCTGATTGGTGTGAGAGGCTATAATATGCTTAGCCAAATCGTCTATACCTTCGGCAACGTAATCGCACGACGGTAACTCGCAATAATTACCGCTCAGTTGCGAATCAACGTGTTGCTGCAGATGGTTACGGAATTCGCATTCAGATGAGTAATTACCTTGGGGCAGGACGCAAAGTGGACACACAATGGCTACTGTGTTTTCCTCTTTCATGTCGCCCGTATGGCATAAAATATGTTGTAATAGGCTTTCCTTCGAGGTGTGAATTTCGTAACAGAAGCCGCAGTCGAACTGATAATAAATCGAGTTGAAGTGATGTTTTACGCAGTGATTGGCGAAATTCACCAGTTGAGTGAATGAGATGTTGCAAACGTTGCATTGCAAATGATTGTTCTTTTTGTGATCGATTTCAGCGACTTTTTTCAAATTCACAGATTTCACCACTGTTCTGGCACCGAGTGGTCGACCTCGACCGCGGACTACTTCCGCATCGTACGAAGGGATGTTCTCTTTATTATCTTCATAAGAGGAGAAATTGTCCTGTAAATATTTATTCAATGATTTTAATCGATTAACCCTCAGATGGCACACACAAAAGTAATTTAAATTGGAAAATAAAAATTGTGCCGAGTCACTCAAGAAATTGAAATATAATATGTTATTGTGCTCGCAGAAATGCAGAATTTCATTACAAAAAAATTTGCATAATATCAAAATTGAAGGGGCAGCATACATAGGATAAAATAGAACAATTTTTGAAAATTTATAACTCCTTCAATATTGAAGATAGGCGATTTGTTCTTCTATGTTTTTTTCTTGCAAATCGTTCGAACTACAACATAGCATGGTTTTATTTTCAATTTTTGCGACCTGAAAAATGCAATGAATAATTTACATAAAAATTCAGAAGTAAATCTGCCCCTTCAAAAATTGATATATGCAACTAACACAGATGCCCAAATTGAAGAAATTGTGGCAACGTTCAACTATAAAGGGTGCACAGGGATGAGTAACCGGTTACGCCGGAGCGCAGCGAGGTTGTATTACCGATGGGAAAATTCACCCATGTGTGCCAATTAAGAGTTAAAAAAAGTTTTTCTACCTCCTGGCTGTTCACTCTATTTTTACAGAAAGTAGTAACTTTATAAGACGAAAGAAAACGCCAATACCTACCAGAATTTTTAGGGTTTTTCGATCATTATCTCATAATTTGAATGAAATAGAAAAAAAAACATATTTTCAGGCTATATGAGTTACCTAATTGAAAACAATTTTTTTTTGAGAGGGGGTGGACGAAAATAGAAATAAATGAGCTTTTTAGTGTTGTTAAATGACAATTTACGATTTGTGAAAAAATTTTTGGAGTCGTCTAATATTTAATTTAAAAGCCCCGTCCCTTATCATCTTTCAAATTATGAAAATTGACATGAAAGTTTCAATAATTTCATGGAAACCTCAAAATTCTAGTCCAAAATAATTTTTTTTTTAATTAGTCTAAAATTCAAAATTCCAGCAATATGGTAAAGTATGAAAATCTTGATTGATTTTTGAAATTTCTTCAATGGTGGATTTTTTAGGATTAAATAAATTACACTTTCGAAACCTCTACTCATCAATTTCCACCTTGAAATGTGTACTTATGTATTACAATTTTTGAGCGGGAAGTGGAGGAAATAGAACAATCATCGAAGAAATATTCATCAATGTTGCTTCAAGTCATTTGACAACTTTTCAGGACTCTTATGTCGCTAATTTTGTATGCCTCTCCTACACACTTTGTGGGAAAGCAGTTACAAAACCTAAAATGTAGAAAAAGTAACCCAGTGAACAGCCTGATTACTGCGTTTAAAATGTTTCTAATCAAACAATATAAGTTGCCTATCGAAGATTTCAAAGGAGTTTTAAATTACAATTATAAGAGACTTGCCCTGATTTATTTTCGCATTTTCATAAATATCTTTGTTTAACAAATTTCAGGCCAGAAAAAGAATGATAAAAAAAATGACCAGATACATAGGAGTCAAGTCTCACTGCGAGGAGTTTCACTCATGAGTGTTTAACACACAGAAGTAGGATTGGAAGTCGACTCTTCTTTTAAAAATATGTTTGGCATCAACTCTTCAACCATATTTTTCAAAAAATTTTATTGACTCAAAAAAAAAATTGAAGGCAAATGTAAACCAAAGGAAATAAATTTTAAAATGTGCATTATGAATTCTGATAACGACATAGATAACGATAATAAACATGAAAAAATTGAAAATGATATTAAAATTATAGGAGTGAGGAAATGAAAAAAGTTGAATTTTTTGCAGGGAGAGTGGAAAAGAGGAGTTGACTCCAAATTTTATAAAAATAGTGAGAGTTAACATTTCATTCAATTCAATTTCTAGTAAGTTCATAAAATATCAATATTTTGCTATTTGACTGAACTTCATTTTGTTGATTAAATGATTTCTTACTTACTTACTTATCTTCATTAACGTGCCATGTACTGCAACAAAGGCCAGAGGCACGGAAGATTAGATTAGATCTGGGATAGGAGGTTAGTTTTTCTGAGGAAGAGGAACAGCCCGACTATAGTGGATTCGTCATCTCGAAGGAGGTGAGCGAGGGTGGTTGGAAGAGAGAGGGAGCGGTGTGTTTGTTTGAATTTTTGACAGTCTGTGATTTCTAATTGATGAATTTTGATCAAATTTAATACATTTCTTTTTTATCGAAAAGTTATGAACAATGAAAACATTCGAAAAAATCATTTATTTCATTTCAAAAACGTAGAAACTTAATTTCAACATGACAAATAAATTTCAGTCATGTTGATTTAAAGTTCATTCTATGAAACATCATTTAGGGAATATTTGACTATTTACATTCGAGTCTACCCTCATTGGTAACCCGGTGAGGAACCCCCAAAGTGAAAAAATGAGATGTCCCAATTATTGACACCCTAACAAATTTACGACAATTAGTTATGAACAATGAAAAATTGAAAAAACAAATATTTCATTTCAAAAACGTAGAAACTTAATTTCAACATGACAAATAAATTTCAGTCATGTTGATTTAAAGTTCATTCATATGAAAAAAATTAGATGATATGTAAAAAAAAAATTGATGATAATTTATAATTCCCTGCACTTTTCAAAAATTTGTCACAAATAAAAAAAAAGAAATGTTTAATGAAGTGGCAACAAACAAGTAAAGGAAAGTTACTACACTATGGTGCTTATTGATAGAAAACCATTATACGACTAGCACTAGAACCCAAGGTGGCAAGCTACTGAAACATTTAACATATAATTATATGTATTAAAAAAAATCGCTTACCTGAATATTTAATACATGTATTTCAATGGATGCTAAGAAAAACTTTGGGATTTCAAATACAACATGTACTTGTTCAATTTCGATTCAAAAATTGTAGAGTTTGGAAGAAAACCAAACTATAATTGAGAAAAATATTTTTGAATAAAAATATTTGAATAGTGGATAACTTGAACTTGATATGAATAGTTTTCATAAGTCAAGCATTGTACTAAAATATGAAAAATAGAAGATTTGAAAAAAAAAAACACGAGAAACTTCAGAAAATAAATTTCAAGTTTAGACATGAAAAAATTTTTCAATGACGCTCATGTGTTGTCTTCTTAAACGGTGTTTCATCCTTTAAATAAAGATGAGCACTTCTAGGTAACAAAACAAAAATTAATAATTGTTTATTGAAAATCGATACATACAAACTTAATCTTTCCAACTGAAAGATAAGTAAAATAAATCCATTAATTGATTGTGGATGATGAGGAATGGTTAAAGAAGACGAATTATTCTGATACAAAAGGAATCTTAGGGACGAAAAATTTGCGATGTTAAGAGAAAAAAGGAATTATATATGAATAGGCATGGCTAATAATTAAGAATAAAAATTTAGAAATTTGGAATAGGCGATATGAATAAAAGAAAATTATCAAATGATTAGATTTCAACAGAAACACAATGTCATAATTCGAACTATTTTTCAACTGCATTAAAATAAATCAACTACCCATGTTTAATTCCTCCCTCTACAAAAGAATACATTTTTTAAACGCTACAATTATAATGAAGCGTGAATACAGTATATATATATGTAGATTTTACTATTTCAATTTTCTACAATTTTTTTTTTCACCTGGAAAGAATAATTATGAGGATTACAGAAGAAATTTTCATTATCATGATTTGCATACCATTTTAACGGATGAAATTATAGCACAGCTGAAGAGGTATATTCAGGAATATATAAAATCCAACAAATAGGAACGTCGTGGAAAGATAAACGAGTACGAGTTATTCAGAGCTGAAAATAAAGAAAAACTAATTGAAAATGAGAGTTGAGTAAATTTTTACATTTCAGGGAAAAAATGATCTTGAAAGGAAAATTTTTTAAATTCAGATTTGAAAAAAATATATAAAGAAAAAAAACTAGGATGTGGAAATTCCTTAGAAGTAATACATTTTAACATAATTCCAAATTTTTGTACTGATAGGATAATTAAATATAAAAACATCTTAATTTTTAATATGAAATGAAGACATGAGAAAACATGTTATTTTCAAGCGTTGTAACGACTACGTAGTTATGAACATGAAACCAAACGACACGTGGGTAATTCGTGTCATCAGTTCAAAATAGGAAATACGTTAAAAGAATAATCTGCTATACTAGTTTTTATTCAAGCTACAATTTACAAAGGGTTTTCAACCCGATGAAAATTAATATTATATTTATTTCATGATTAAAATCACGGATGTTATGTATGATGTAGGAATACGTGACATTTCATTGAAATATTAGTTGATAACTTCAATAAAGGTGACATCTTTAATCTATAAAAGTTATAGCGGTCATAGATTTGTGAGATAAGTGTGTAAAAATCATTTGGTTGCATTAATTAAAATTCAATAGAAAATTAAAAATAATGGACAATATAAAAATTAAATAAAAATTGTATCTTAAGTAATAACCATTAAATAATTAATATTATACTGACTTTTAATCGCCAACAGTATTCAAAATCACCAATTTTTAATGACTATATCACTCATTTGATTGAATTTTTTTAACTTCCTCTCTGATAGTTTTGACAGAATACGCCAAAGCTTCCGGGTTAACTCCTTTTTCAATTAATTTACAGCATAAATATAATTGATCTGGTGTTAAACCGGTATTTAGAAAACTCGATATTTCGCACAGGTCCCGAAATTTTGCGGTAGCTCTGTTGGTTGCTGAATTTTTATTAACTGCTTCCATTTTGAAATTGAAAAAAAAATTTCTAACCAGCGATTAACGTATAAAGAGACAATGTTACCACGATTTTCAAAAATCGAATTGTGATTTATCTGTAAAAATAATAATAATTAAAGTAAAATACCTGTTCCGCTAATTCTAAAATGATAAATGAAATTTTCAAATTAAATCTTCCATTAAAAAAGTATTTTTAAAACTGTCTACTTCTCTTACTAACTAACGGCGTAACGGTCAAGACTTTACAAGATTATTACTTTTTTGTAACGAACTTTTTTACTTACCTGAATTCAAATTATTCAAAAAATTGGCCCATTTTTCGCAAAAATCGTTAAATTCGGTGGCCAACGATTTTTCAAAATCCAGACGAAAAATTGCTGTTATCAATAAAATAGACGCAACGTAAAGATACTTATGTAAACTGGATGATAATATTTCAATGTGACGCAAACTGTATCCTTTTCCACCAACAGTGGAGGTTTCTGTCAATTTTATTATCCAGGAATCGATTAAATTTCAGCGAGTAAATTTTACTGATAAAAAAATTGTGAATGAGAATAGAAATTTTGTGAATACAAAAATTTTGAAGTTTAAAACTCTGAAAATTCTTTTGTCGGTAAGTAAATTTTATTTATAATGATAGTACAGTATACTGAAAATACATAGGTATAAATATATGATATGTTATTCCCCATTTTCAGTTAAATTTACCTTTTAAAATCACATCATGATCAGAGCAGCACCGCCGGATTCGCGTGAAGCGGCCGAAGAAAAGAAAAAGATAAGAGAAATCGTTGTTTCAAACGTAGCCACGTTTTTTGTAGCAGTTGCTTTGATTAAATTAGGTAATTACTGATGAATAATGGTGCATTTTTCTTTCATCATATTTTTTTGGTTAATTTTGTATTATACTTTTATTTCAGTTCCTTACGCAATAAAATTGCTCAACGAATGAGTTCTTCAATTATAAGGAATACGTTTGATGTCGTTTTAGTTGACTGTAAATTTTAAGTGTGAAATTTTTGTACAAAGTGAATAAATGTATGTTAAGCGTTAAATGAAGTAAAATTAATTTATTAATCATTCAGATACAGAGGAAGCAATTTAGTAAAAGAGTTATCGTAAAATTCACATGTAGCACTTAAGCTATTAAGTAAAAAGTGAAAAAGAACACATTTCAAAATGGTATAATATAAACAGAAAGGTTCAAACTTAAACTTATTGAAAGTGTATATCACAGTTGGAATTCTTAATCTTATATTTTTTGAGACAATTATTTCAGTTATCGAGGAGTCATATACTTTACTATAGGCGTTTTAGTTTTTCGGTCAGACTTATTTTTGTTGTGCAATAGACACATTTCGACACACCATAAAATCATCGTTACTAATCCAAAACAATTGATCACGTGCAACCATTTATCGTAGTTTTTGCTTTCGTCCTTTATCTTCCCTAAAATGTAAATCTGAATTTGAAGTACAATCGAAACAAATACAACACTGAATATTAGAAATATTACCTAATAATGGTCCAAATATGAGCAAAAAAATTCCATTCATCACCATTTGAAGGCCAGTAGCTGAGCCTAATTTGTGCAATGGTACGTATCCTGGAATAACAAGGGCAGTGTAAACTGAACGGATGCCTTTAGAAATTCCCAATCCAATAGATATAATCATCATCAAAGTAAATCCGTGAGAATATATTAAACCTGCGCAAATGTTTTTTTGAATAATTTTTTTCATCAGATGAGCTAAATTACATTTAGTCATAACATAACAATATACTTACAAACTCTTATGATGATGCCACTCAATAATCCTATTAAATAAATTACGCGAACCATAGACCTCACACGATGTCCCAAGAGAGGAGAGATAAATCTAGACGCTATATCAGCTCCTGCTAAAACTGCCATAAATGTAGCAATTTCTGCCGTGTTTAAATTTCGATCGTCCAAAATGAAAGGCAGCATCAAAGAAAAAGACATTTCGCCAACATACGCGATGGTCAAGCCAAATGTGATGCTCAGATAAATAGGATCTCGTAAAAGATCCAGGTCGAAGAATTGTACGATTCTTGATACTAAGGAGTATTCCCTTTTTACTACCTCGTCCAAACTTCTCAATGGACGTCTGAAGACAAATAAAACTTTCTTATAAGTAACGAACACACATGTACGCAGCAGATAAAATAGCAGAAATTACTCAGTTTCATCTTCTTCGACATATTTTTCATCGATATTTTTTGCTTTTTCGATAATTACTGCAGATTGTTCGGTTTCCATTAGTTTTGTATCAGGTGCTAGGTCATCTTCGTTTTGGTCATTGATTTCTACTTTGTGTTCACACTCTGCGATGAGTGAATCAAAATTAGTCATGTTCAATGTTCACTTTTACGCTTCATTTAGTAATATTAACAATAAGATAGAGTAATTAAGGTTCTTTAGGTTCTGACTTTCTTTAGCTGATTTTTCAACATAAAACGGTAGCTATTACAGCCTACCTGATTAGGGAAAGAGGGAATTGTCTTCAATTCATACTCGGGTAGGGAATTAATACCACGTAGTTTTAAATTCAATTTCTCAGGTAATTTTAGAAAGTACAGAGGAGGGTTTTTAGACTAAATGTGAACGATATTATTTGTTAATTTGATAAAATCCCAACTAAAAACTCAGCTCCAGTAATGCAGCATGGCTGCTTTCCTTTCTTCTTTTCTTTTTTAAAAATACCTTTCTTTGTTTCCGTAGCAGCATTAATATTTTCCTCTTCTTTATCCGTAATAATGATAAATAATTAATAATTACTATTTTATCGCTCAATATTAGGTACGAATTTAAACAAAAAATTCGAAGGAGCCTCACCGATTATTTTCTTCTTATGCCATTTCACAGGCTGCAGTAGTAACGCTGCAGCAAAAGAATGTAATGAAAGCGCAGAAGTAATCAAGCCAGTTCCTCGAACGCCATAAATGCCTAATAGGATACTAACGATTATAGGCATAAAAATTGGTCCAATTCCTGTGAATGACATGGCAATACCAGTAGCTATGCCACGTCTATTAACAAAATAAGTATTCAGGGCTAGATGAAATGCAGCCATGACCAGATCAGTTCCAATCGCTGTAAAATTTTTTTTTACGTAATAATTCGTCGAGAATATATTCCAAATGAAATGAAATAAAATAAATCTTACAAACGATGATTCCATAATTGATGAAAAACTGTAAAAAACTATCTGACTGACTTGTCATCACATTTCCGACGAATATTAAAATTGCTCCTATAATTCCCACTTTACGAAAGCCCAGTATCCGCAAAACAGGCCCGTTGAATATAGCTGAAAATTAAAAGTTGTAATTTTTTGTTTAATTTATTACAATTATAAACAACATATTTGATGACGCATCCGCGACGAAGTCTAATCTTCCTTTATGATGATAAATTTTAATGCTTATCGTGTCATGATTAATTTATCAAAATTTAAAGCAGCTTCAAGCGCAATTTTTAAAATGAGATCAAAAATCGACAAAATGTTTAAACCTTCCTCCAGTAGTCCATAATGTTGAAAAAAAAAATTTTAATTTTGCATAAATATCGAGAAATGAAGCAATAAAAAAAATGGTAAATGAATAATTAAAAAGAAATTCCTAAAACTTACCCATCAACATTCCGAAAGAACAATTGGTAGTTATAATAATACTGATATCGACGGTGCTCATTTTTAATTCCTTCAATAAATTGAGATATAACAATCCAAATACTTGTAAAGTGGATATAACAATCATCTAAAATATAAAACGATGTTAATGCCACTTTCTATGTCGTATGATTTCAATAAAAAATAAAAATAAAAAACTCACATTATTTAAAGAATATCCTACAACTACCCACCAGCCCCATCCACCTTCTGGAGCTGAACTCTTGACGGGACTTTGATTTGCCGGCATTCCGAGGTGTTTTGATCATAAGATTTGTAAAATTACAAATCAAAAAAATACCTCGCTCAATACGTACAAACAGCCAGGTTACATATGGTAAGGCGTATTTAATTGAATAACTAAATATAACGAAAAAGATGATCTTATCTGCGCAAATATTAGAAAAAATGTGCGATGATGTTGATGATACTCCAAATTCATAATTCAACGGAATAAATCACATATAACGGTCATCGGCACTGAGCAACGGTAACAGTTGATTTCATATTTAGAGCAAACAAATGGTGGAATTTTTGGTATCAAACAGCAGCTGTTGCATGGAAAAGCTTGACATTAATTAAAATCTTCGTTAAAATTTTAAACCCGACATAATTTATTTTACGCGTACGTGAGCAAACGAAGAGATAAGTCGTATCTAAGTTGTTGTGGGTGAATAAAGTTGTGAAATTACTAAACGCGAAATTACCACGTACAAGTTATCCTTCAATTACTACTCAAAGTCCATAGCATCTTGAGGTCGATGAAACGTTACGACATAAAATTATTTACTCATTGTGGTTTCTTTGTACGTTTATACACTTCTACAAGTGTTACAATACCTTCTTTTATTTTAATTTCCCTCATTTTCTTTTTAGAAATGAACGTTTACCAGACATGGCGACAAGTCCTTATCAATTATGAAATAATCAATCATGTACCACTATCAATAATTTAAGAATTATAAAAATCTTTCGTTCTTGGCTCGAGTATAAAATTGTTTCTCTATACAATAAATCAAATATTTCGAACATCAAAATTAAAAAAAAAAACTAAAACTTCGTTAAGAAGAAATGCCAAGAAAAATTTCGCGATGAGTGACGAAGCTAAAGAAGAAGAAAACGAAAAAACCTTTTTCAACGTGATCGATAGCATCGAAGATCAATTCGACGATTTCGAAGATGATTCGATATCCCAAATCTCCAGCGAAGATCGAATCAGTCCTACTCCACAGGATGACATTTACAGCGACAGCGATGAAAGTAAACACGAAGAATTTTACGGAAAGTCAACTGATTCCTATGAGAATACAGAAGAATACTACTGTCCTGAAGATGCGAACGATACCTCTGAACCTGGCGAGGACACCAAAGAGTGTTACATCGTCGACCAACCGGAAGATCTAAATGAAAAGAGTAAATTACCAGAGGGCTGGAAGGAGATATATCACGAAAGTGGTATACCTCTTTATATTCACATCGATACCAACGTATGCTCGCTTTCTAGACCTTATTTTCTAGGTACTGGAAGTACCAAGTCGCATATTTTACCAGAAACTGCTATTTCTTGTTTATACTATCGTCAGGCTAAGAACAACGAAGTCATATGCGAAGACTTGAATGAACCGTTATCCGATCAAAAAGACCCATCTGTCGCTCTAGCACGTCCTAAACAAATGAAAATCTATAACTACTGTAAACGTTTGTATAGATTCAAGAAAATTAAATATCTGAAATTTCGTTCGTGGGACGTACGTCGATCATACCTGCGTACTTTACGAAACGAACGTAACCGTCGTAAACGTCCGTTCTCCGATAAACTCATAACCTTTCCCATCGTAAAGAAAAACGAAGAAGGTAAAGTAATCTCCAGTAAAAAATGGATAATTAATCCTAGAGGTAAAAGTTACGTAGCCATATTACACGAATATCTGCAGCAATCTTTGAAAACTCAACCACTATATACATTCAGCGAAGTAGACAATGCTAGAACACCCTACGCAGCTACTGTCATAGTAAACGGTGACGAATACGGTAGTGGAGTCGGTATGAGTAAAAAAGAAGCAAAACTCGAAGCAGCCAAAGCCACCCTATTAGTATTACTCCCAAAGATGAAAAAGAGTATTATGAAAGTATGCGAAAAGCAAAAGAAAATTAACGCCGTTCAAAATGAATCCGAAGACGAAGAGCAGAATATCGCTGCCGTATTCGACGACATAGAGATTACTGATCCACGAGTCACCAAACTTTCCAAAAAGACTACCGAACCAACTCCGTACGAATTACTGATGAAATGTATTCAACGTAAATGCGATTCTCAAAATGTCAAAATTGATCATAAGGTTGAATCGAACGAATGTACTATGACTCTCGGAGAGCACACAGTTACCGTTCAATGTACTAACAAAAGAGATGGCAAACAACAAGCGGCTCAAGCTTTGCTGCAAGCTCTACATCCTTATATTGATAATTGGGGCTCGTTATTACGTTTATATTGTAATCGTACCACAGATCATTATCAATTTGGACCTAGAAATGTGAACGACGATGCCGATATCGAAGAAACCAGACATCACTCTCCTAATATCAACTTGCTTAATACTTTACGTGATAGAATGCTTAGATTACAAGACAGAGAAAAGAGGAACTGATATTTTAATCTTATTGCGAACTCGATGTTATTTTTTATTTATAGAATTAGAATTTTGTATTACCCATTTTTAATCATTAAAATCATTTTTATCTCAATTTCTACCATTATTTACCCAATAAATCTGCGATGCGAACGTCAGTAAAAATATATTAATCTTTTAACCATAACATAATACTGAGTTAAAAATTAAAACAAAGACAAATGATTGTCGATTAATACTGGTTTCGTTTTGTAAAATGAAAACATTTACGTATAATTAATACAAAACAGTAATAAAAAATAATATTAGTATTATATCTAAATATGGCAAAAGGCAAAACAGATTACTACAATCTAAACAATCTTAAGCTAAATTTGAAATTAAGCGTTTATACCTCTCTTCTGTACGCAGTACATTTACTAACAAATAATAATACCCATCCAGGCAAACTACAATACCTAAATTCAATTGTTTGAGATTCTTGATCTAAATTGAATGAAAAAAAAAATTAAAATTTTACCAACTAGGTTAAGTATAATACTACAAATTAGAACTGGAAACTTAACGAACAGACATGTTAATATTCCACCTCTTACATTCAATCATCACAAGTATCCAAAAGGAAACAGAAAAAATCAACAATTAAAATGATAAAATTATTTTTAAAAATAAGTATAAAAAGTAAGGACGAAAAAAAATCGCGAATTAATATTGTAATAATAATTCGCAAATATTTCTTGCTTACGATGATACGAAATACATCTTAAAAAAAAAGTATAAAAAGATATATTAATTTAACGGTAGAATGTGAGGATATCCCATCATTTATTTCTTGTGCATAATTTCGGTAATTTTTCGTTGTTTGATTTCACACCTAGAACAAAATTATGATTCATGAATTTACATTCTTAATATTATAGTCTAAGAGCCAATTATTATAGTGATTTCTTTACAAGTGGCCTAAAAACTAAGGCCTAGCTTATTTTTCATCATTTTTTTAATAAAAAAAATATATCGTCTTGATAGGCTAAAACCGCTGCTTTCAAAAATTATGAATGCTTAAGACTGAAAGTCTTCATGAAAATTTAGGCTTATTAACTAATAGCTGGAAATGAGCTTCATTTTTATAGGATTGTTATTCTGAAGGTGTTTTTTCTGCGAACTTTCTGCAAAAAAATGCTTTTAAAATCATCACATAATCCTATTCAAAGATCTTAATTTACATAGACTTTTATTGGCTCTTATGTCTCTATAAAACCATCACTGAGACCAAGCCAATATCCTTTTTCTATACGAGTAGTATATTCAAATATAACCGGGCCTGCTAAGATTTCAAGATATAGAGATATTGCTAATAATGACTTGGTTGATTATACTACTAAAGAGCCATCTCAAAGTAGATAATACCCAACATCAACACAGCTTTCTTTAAAATTTCTTAACAGTAGCAGACAAATGGTACCAAATTTGGTCACCAACTCTAATACATAATATTACCCAGCGTTGGAACAATACATCTTTCAAGAGCAACAGGAGAGAAGAGATCCCTTTACAGACTTAGTATCGAGTACTAAGCAACATGTTCATACTTTTTTTCTCAATCAGTAATGCTTACTTATTCGTCTGTGCATTTTGCCTGCATTACAATTCCATGAACGATGTCTCAACTTATTATAATCTCTTTATGATTTCCTAGGAGACAAGGAGCTTCTAATATAAGCCATCTTTATCTATCTCATTTATTCTGGCTTTCTCATCTAGTTATAATGCTCTATGACGCACGCCTTCAGCCATTATGTAGGGTTGTTTAATATTTGACTGTAACCGAATATCACTCGAATAAATATCATATTTGTCAGGTATTTGCTTATTCGGTTAAGGTGGTGCTTCGGAAAATAAGTAGGTAATATCGAAAAAGTTGATTTTAAAATAAAGAAATGAAAAAATTGAAAAAATAAATGCTAAATGCCCTCAAACAAAGTCTCTAAAACAATATATTATAATTTCAAATCATTTCGTTGCGTTATTTTTGAGAAAAACACTGCCAATGAAAATTATACCCTATTTTCATTGGCAGTGTTTTTCTCAAAAATAACGCAACAAAATGATTTGAAATTATAATATATTGTTTTAGAGACTTTGTTTGAGGGCATTTAGCATTTATTTTTACAATTTTTTCATTTTTTTACTAAAAAAAACAACTTTTTGCATTCACTAACTTATTTTCCGAAGCACCGCCTTAATATCCAAATATAGTTTCATCAAAAAAACCTAGGATCGCTAACAAATTAGCACATGATACAATAGCATGCCGAGCCATTGCATTCACCACACAGCCACGAGCCAAACAGGGAAGCTTGGCGAAAATTGCGTATAGTAGTATAGTACATAACATTCCACTAATGTTTCGCAGGCACGACAAAAAGTTGGCTCCTCCTGACGCCAGGAACATTTAGACTTAAGTCATAAAATTGAGTTTCGCACCTAGCGTTTTTTTCATGAACTATATTCGGATAGTAACCGAATGTTGATGTGTTTGCAAATACTTCGTTACAAATATTGGATATCAAATATTGCGCAACCCTAAATATTTGACTGTAATCGAATACCACTCGAATAAATATCATATTTGTCAGGTATTTGCTTATTCGGTTAATATCCAAATATAGTTTCATCAAAAAAACCTAGGATCGCTAACAAATTAGCACATGATACAATCACGACAATTAATCAAATTATTTATTTTGTTTTGTTTTTCTTGGCTTTTGATTGCTTGTTTTTGTTTTGTAAAGCATAAAATTTAGTTTCGCACCTAGCGTTTTTTTCATGAACTATATTCGGATAGTAACCGAATGTTGATGTGTTTGCAAATATTTCGTTACAAATATTGGATATCAAATATTACGCAACCCTACCATTATGGCTAAATACGGCACACTAACAATAACAACATAAAACACAAGTTGTATGATTTTTGAAAGCAGCAGTTCTAGGCTACCGAACCGATTTTATATTATTTCTTCTTACCACAACCATTATGGAGGAGAACATCGCTAAATGAGTTGTGGTTCATAATCCAATTCATGGACAGGAAATATAGGCACCTACTCGCACACCTCTTTTTCCAATAGGTAATCTAGTATGCGATGCCAATAAAAAATTAGGCTTCTTTAAAAATATCTGTTGCACAACTGACGGAATTTGGAAGAAAGATAAGCAAATACTTCAAGAACATTTTTTGTTTCTTTTTTCAAGTTTCATCATTTACGTGAAAATTTTTTTCAAAAGTATAACTTTTTTTTTTGCACTGCGTACGAGGCTATGTATTGAAAAAAAGAACACGTGTGAGAGGAAGTGGGTGCGTTTGCTTCGTGTCTCTATGGCTTACAACTCTATAGCATCAATAATCTTTCTCCATGATGGTTATAGCAGGATATAAAAATTGCGAAAAATGAGCTAATACTCATTTTCCAGTCTTGCACCCTTCCCCCTGCTCTAAGAGAAATCACTACGACATAACGAATCTTCTGAAACAAATATTATCACGAAAACAAAACTAATAAAATTTAAGAACCTCTCAACTGCGTAATGTAATTTTTTATATTGCTCGTATCATCCGCTTCGAATCCAGCATGTTGCATTAAATTTACACGAACCGATAAATCTTCGACATCTGTAAAACATACACGTGAAGTTAATTAAATAATTATTCAAGTTTGAAACGTCATTTCACCTTCCTATCGTAAGTGGGAGAAATTTCATAAATTAAAAAACAGGCTGGATCAATTACTAATAAATCGAACCATACACATTACCTCAAGCCGAACATTGAAAAACTAGTTTATCAACACGCGACAGCGAAAAAAAGAAACACCAAACGTAACTACTACTTAAAGCTGAATATTTATTCTGCATCTCATGACCTCGCATAGGGATCTAATCAATATCCAAATTATTCTCTTTATCTAATAAAATATGTACTTAACATAAAAACATTCTCATTCCTTCACAAAATTTGTCATTCATAGGATAGGTGCTGTATCAACTACAGTAAATATTGGAGCATTTATCAGTTTGAATGATACTCATATTATGTGACTATAATGTAACTTTTTTTAAATACTTCGATTTAGCTAATAACCTTCTTCAATTTAGTCCAAGATGTGATGTGGGTGCCATCGACATTTAGAGGGGGAGAAAATTGTATTTGTGGATGTTATAGAGGACCCCTCTCTGAATGTAAAAAATTTGAAATTTTTACAATCCATCATTCTGGATCCAATTTTAACTCAATTTAAGATTTTACATTCTGGTCACTAACTAACCCTACATACAAAGTTTGACCTTTCTAAATTCATTTTGTGAGGAGATACGAAAGGTTATAAAAATTTCATAACTCAAAACTTCCTCAAAAAACCATTTTCTGCTCTAATTTCCCTCCAAATGCACCTAAGAAGCTGAAATTTGAATATGTTGGTATCCGCAACTCACTCTGTCATATGAGAACAAAAAACTAAAATTCTGAGCCATTTCCCCGTTCTCCACTCTCCCTCGAAATTTGAGTGATCTGCCATTTTGAGGTGTATCGAGAAAACAAAGAAGTATCTTTTTCCCATTTTCAAGAAGGGTCTCTGACCAAATTTTAAGCGAATTACATGAATACCCGCCGGCGCTACGCGTCGGAGAAAAATATACATTCATTACAAATGATCTGAAGAGCAAAGATTTGAAGACCCCCTTCCCTTCCCTCCTTCCAAATCAAGTAGGCTATAATAGCTATCCTTTCTACTACAAACTCAGCTAAAAAGAGCAAGTTTCATGATATTTGGAATATTTTGAGTGAGGGCACCTCAAAAACTTAAAAGTATGGGCTGTGGGGGAACATACATATTGCTTAATTTTTCGTATATTCGATTACTTTTATTGCGTTATGAACGCTTCTCACCGGAAAACCAAATTGCATCCTTTTTTAAGCACCTCGTAAACTGGTACTATGAAAAATTAATTTGGCCCAATTAGTCGCAAATTTAATGCTTTTCATTCTTTAACTGAGGTGTTTTCCCCTTGAACTTGCAAAAAAATTTTATGTCTTCAGAAAACAACATTTTTGATAGGCTTTTGCATTTTAGTGCCAAGGACACCTTTTTTGTGGGCTAATAACTGAGAAAGTAAAGGCTGTACGAAAAAGGTGTATAGCACTTAATTTTTTGTAAATCTAAAGCCCTTTACATTGCATGATTTTTTTTCACATATGACCATTGGTAACTGAAATAACTGCATTCGAAAAAGTGTAACTTCCTACACTCCTCTTCCCTGAAAATGGGACCACAGTTGGGACGACATGATTTTTTTATATTCAGAGAAGAATACTATACAACATCCAGGAATGAAATTTTCTCTCATTCAAAACAGTTGGTGCGCGATATATTCATTATAACGTATAATAGCCAAATAAATTGTCGAAAAAATTTTTCAATACATAAATTTTTATATTAAAAAAGATTTGGTATTTATATTCCAAAGTTATTAGAAACAAGTTTTTTCAATAATTTGTTTCAACGTAATAGCTTCAAAACTTTGCTTAGTTTTTAAACTAAATTTAAAAAAATCAGATACTTTACGAAACTAATATGAGTATTTGCCAATTGGCCGTAGATACGAAAGGCTCAGCAATGATATCGACATTTACATCACTACTTGGATACCATTTCTTGTCCTCCGGATTGTCATTTTCTGGCAAATCATAATCTTCGTCCAAGTCGACATCGACTTTTTCAACATTTTCGGGCGATTTGTTGGTAGTATTAGGAGCAAAAACGTTGTTATAAATTAAATTATAATCATCGCTGTCCTCTTCATCGTCTTCGTCTTCGTCATCATCTTTATCATCCTCATCATCTTCGTCTTCTTCCTCATCGCTGTCTTCATCATCTTCATCGTCGTCGTCATCGTCGTCCTCGTCGTCCAAATTTTTCAATAAATTATCAAGCGTTTCGCCACCGGTTTTCGTTTTATCATCTATTGTTTGATTGAATGAATCGTTAACGTTCTTTAAGACGGAAGAAGTTTCGTTTAAAAGCTTATTCATTTCGTTTTTGTATTCTTGATCGTGAAGGTGATTTTCTACTTTTTCGCTGGAGCTAAAGAATGTAGAAGCTTTTTTATCTTTCATCGTATTATCGTTGGCTAAATCGACGTAAATTTTTTCATTGACGATGTGAGGATGAGAGATATGCAACCAACGTCCCTCTTCCCCTTTATCATCGGCGTTTACGTCGATTACGAATTTCGTGTTGGCAATTTTCAACGAATGATCGTTTACTTCGACTTTATCCTTTTTTTTGGATTTGGATTTCTTGGCATCTTTGCCGAGTTTTTTTCTTAATGAATCGGGATCGATGACGGAGACTTCTTCGACTGTTGTGTACTTAGGCACAGAGTATTTGATAGGTTTGACCGTTTTGTTTAATAATTCTAGAGCGTTTATGTTTAAATCTTTCTTGATTTGTTTACCATTTTTACTCGGTTCCATGGACAATTCCAAAAGAGAATCTTTCAAATTAGCGAATTCTTTAGGGATTTTGCTTTTCGCTTTTTTCACCGATTTTTCGACATTTTTGGTATTAATTTTAACATCGTTCTTTTTAATCAGATTGCTCGAATCGCTAATTTCTTCGGCTTCGTAGTCATCGTCATCATCTTCGTCCTCGTAATCGTAATAATAATTCAAATCTTTATTTTTATTGGCCGTTTTAAGAGAACTCGGCGTTTTCGAATATTTACTCAGAAACTTGGAAATATTCACCTTGGACAAATCTGCTACAGCGTTGAGATCCAAGAATTTGTACGCGAAATCTAGCTGATGTTTTGGTTTCCTCACAGCTGGTAAATTAACTTTTAAATCTGAAACCGATCCGCATATTGTATCGGCGCGACTACCACATGGCCGAATTATGATACTTTTGTCCGGTTCTTTGCATACGCTGCAATTGACACAAACTCCTGATGCATTTAAATATTGACCGTCAGGACACACTTGGTTATAAGCGATACACACACTTAGTTTCAACACGTGAAACACCTACAACACAGCAAAAAGCAACATAACTCTAAAGCGCGTTATAACCGTATGATAAATTAAGCATTCTCCTCGTCATAAATTCAAGTGCTATCTGTTCTATAAGCTCAAAAACATCTATTTCAGCATTGATTTATAACGCGCACCGAAGCAACAGAAGCACAGCTATAACTTCCATTATCTATCTGTACCCCACTCGTATGATTTTTCACTCATATCTACACGACGATTTCAGGCCTCAAAACACATTCTACTCGGTGACTTATAAATGATTTGTGTACTTACCAAAGCTAGGGTGAACCAATTCATCGCTATTTGGTTTTACATTCGTATAATCATAATGTAAAACAAATATTCTCGAACTTAACGTTTCAACATCAACCCCAAGATTTCACGATGAGTACGAATTGAATTTGAAGTTACGAAGGAAGAATATTATTTTGCTGAATCTAATTAATTTTTTTTCCGAGTTGGAATGCAATAACAAAATTTATTAAAAATTTTTTATTGGTCAGTTGCAAAATGCTAAACGTATACGATTTTTTTGTTCGTTGAGTATTTTGAATGGCAAGGTTGACAAAACACAAATGCTAAAAAATGCTAAATAAATATTATCGTTCTTCAAAAAAAAAAAAAAAAAAAAATGAATTTTGAAACAAAAAGAAAAATTGGCCAATGCCATTGGGAATAAAATAATATAAAATTTCCGAGATCACGTTGAATTAATCCAATAATAACATTATTGTTAATGGAAACAAAAGCTTAAAAACAAAAAAAGTGAATTTACAATCATGCTTCAAGCAGTGTTCAGAAATGCATGATGATACAAATTACAGAATAATGAATTATAATTAATTGTGTAATTAAAATACAATTTTTTATTAGTTATTTTCGCAGAACAGGAAACAAGAGATGGCAATAAATTTTACTGAATATTTTAATTTACTTTTTTTATTATTTAATTTTAATCACTCCATACCTTTCAACCAGAAGAGCATTTCAGTTGAAAAACACATCAATAAACAAAATTTTACATTTTGTGAGGCACCTCTATTTACGTTCGTTACCAATACCACTTTTATAACACTTTGATTGTTAGTAGAGCACTGCCTTAGTTATCGGGTTAATGTGTCAGTAGCGAAATTTCATGGTGTTAGAGGTAGAATTTGAAAAGTGAATTTAATATTCCTACGTAATGGATTAATCGTTGAAATTATTATTCAAAGACGTTTTCTTTATTTATAGGTATTAATGAATTTAATTCAAAGAATCATTTCTCACTGTTTCAACGTACAAAGTCATCGAATCTTCGTCAAATCACATCGAGAAAAGAGGGATACTTAGTAGCGGTATATGTTATTTATATAATTTTCCACATCGAATGGCATCAATGGTTGACTTACTTTCAAAAATGGAAACAACCCTTCAATCTGTTTTTCGATCCACCTACTTTTGGTGGTTCGGACGTTTCCTGATACCTTCGTTTATTACGTTATTCATTTATAGAATATTTTTTTATAAAAGTTCAAAAAGATTGTATGGAAAGGTAAGTGTAGAATTGGAAAATGCTTTTTTGTTATTGTCTTGGAATTTTATAAAAGTGAAAAACTATTGTGTTTCTCAGGTAGTTCTTATAACCGGTGCGAGTTCGGGACTTGGTGAAGCACTGGCACATATATTCCATTCAGCTGGCTGTAAAGTAATACTTGCTTCGAGAAATGAAGTCAGCCTACAAAGGGTGAAGAATGAATTAGCATCTAAAAGACCTGGAGTAAGTGGGTGGTATTTTTTTGTAACTTTTAAGTCCATTTTATGAGATTAATTTATACTCTGTTTGTTCATAGAAAATTAATACTTTTCCCGCCGTAGTGCTGCCAGTTGATCTCACGAATTTACAATATTTAGATAGCTACGCAACCGAAGCAGTTTCCATTTACGGACGAATCGATATTTTAATCAATAATGCAGGACTGAGTTACCGTGGTTTAATCGTATCCACGTCCACCGACGTCGATTATAAAGTAATGCTCGTTAACTACTTGGGACAAGTAGCATTAACAAAGGTGGTGGTTTTTACTTATTCGGGCGGCAAATAGTGTGTATATTTTTAATAAAAATTACTTTCGTTCGTAGCACTTCTGCCAAGCATGATGGAACAATCAAATGGTCATATTGTATTCGTAGTAGTATTCAAGGGAGATTCGCCATTCCATACAGGTATCACTTCTATTAAAAATACTTTATCATTTTTCTTGTGGTTCAACTGACCACTAAATTTATTTGTATTCCTAATAGGTCAGCCTATACAGTATCAAAACACGCTTTGCAAGCATTTAGTGATACGTTGAGAGCTGAAGTTGCCGAATTCAACATTCATGTTACCACCGTTAGTCCCGGATATATAAGAACCAATTTATCCATAAATGCTATTACAGGAAATGGCAAACGTTACGGAGGTAATTAATCTATTAGAACCACTAATCATTACATCGCACGGACCGTTTAATTAGAAGTGAATGCAGAATGAAAACTAATATGCTTTATTTTTGCCTTTAGTCTTAGACGATACTACAGCATCCGGGTATCCAGCACCATATGTAGCCAATAAGATCTTCTGGGCGATAGTTAGTCGTAAAAAAGAAATCGTCATAGCTCCGTTCACTCACCGTCTAGTCATTTACATTCGAACTCTATTCCCATGGTTATACTTTTTCATAATGCGACTCAGAGCACGATCTTCGCGTATTTTACCGGATAAAAGAAAATAGGGATTAATGCTACAGTCGCAAATGCCACATTCTCGCGACAATGTTACCTGCACGTACTACATACGAGAATCGTACGTGTAATTGTAAGATCAAATTATTGTCAATTAATTTCTATATAGTGGTTTTTTAATCGTTTGTACAATTTTATCGCGAATGACGATGTTAATCTGTCGAAGACTATCCATTCCTTGTTTCAAATCCAGTCTGTCAATTATTCATTACACACTCACACAACTGTGACATCTATAGCAATTTTTATATAGCGGTAGTCGCTTCATGCTCCCGGATAGTCAAAACGATATGCGTTATTAGTTACCGAGAAATCATTGGACGTAATTTCTTTTTTTAAATCTCGAATGCGTTGTAATATTTGTAGACTAGTGTATTTTTCTACATGTGATATATTTTAGTAGTTGCTTTTTGTTTTTTTACGTTTTCTTTCAATCTGAGTGATATATAAGTCGTCGATGTTAATTTTAATAGCAATATTTTATATAGTAATTTAAATAATCGTAAGTTTTTCTTGTACTTATTCTTTTTGGAATTTTCATTCGATTAGCACAAGATTATTAGGTTAAGCTTCATTCCCCCAAGTGTTCTTAGGCCGCACAAATTTTTATTAGCTTTGATATATACGAGCTCAAGGTAAATACGCTTTCACGACGTGTAATTTTTTACCCGTAATTTTAAACTTCCCATTACGTAAGTATAGATTCATAAACGTTCCAAAATTACCGACTGATTATAATTAGCGTTTTTATAATAACGTTAATCAGTTTCGATAGCACATATTTCCATTACGACCTTATACTTAATATGATCCTTGTGTATTTCTGTACATGCATTGTTATTAAAGGTAAATATTGTTGCGTAACTTTCCATATTTTATTAGCTATAGTTTAGACGACAGTTATAGAATAGCTGACAAAGCATGCTATCATGTCTTATCTAGTATTTAGTTGTTTTTTTTTAGGTATAAATTAGTAACGCAAAATCGCCAAGGTGAATATTTCCTCGAATTGTGATATTCTAAAATTATCTATCGTTTTCTTTCGTTTCCATCAATCAATAAATTGAATCATGCGAGGTTGCGAAATTAGGTCGTTTCAAGTCATTAATCATTACTTCGGTCTAGGCAATGATTGACGATGAGCTCAAGTCATATAACTTGCAGTTCATTGATTGCTTTTTTTTCGCCTAAGAGAGCAATTCGATTTGGAATCGAGTACAGAAATTATTAAATTATAAAAAAAAAAAATTAGGCGTGCCTGATATGGAGCTGGAATTTTAAAAGGAGGGGGCAAGTTCAAACTTGCAGATAATATAATTACACTTTTTATACAAATACATAATAACCAGACTGAAACTCCTACCTATTTCCTCCAAAACCACCTGAGAAGTTGAACTTGGGATATAAGCCTGTAGTAATTAAGCTTGAGCTATTGGAGTACTTTAAAATATTCTCTAATTAATGATGATGCACATACCATTTTGAGTTCATTTCAACCTCAACTTCAGGGGTGAAATTGTAGTCTAGAACTCATATAAATAGGACTTTCAAGCTCTTTAGATATAATTAATTCAAAAAATTTCAGGACCTAATTTTCTTTCTAAAAAATTCTAACTCTAGCTATAAGAATGAATATTTCATATTGTTAATAATTTAAGCTCACGTGCTTTACCATATTGAAACCATCATCGAAGAACATTGTGAAGATAATAATTTTTTCCCCTACACCATCATCTATAAAGAGAGTTGAGTAATGATACCGAGTCCATATTTATCGAATTTGAGCTATTTAAATTACCTCATGTCTCACTTCACTTTTGATTATCTATTATTTTAGATTGATTTTGAAGCGAATTCAAGGGATCATATTCGTGTCCACGTACGTTAATACATGTTATGTGTAGCCTTACGTACAATTTTGGAGGTAGATTCTCCGAATTCGGTTGAAAATTTGAAATTGAATACATAGGCGCTCTAATTTCACTTCATGACACTAAAATCGAAAATTTTGAAATTTTGAGGCCCATTATTTTACATTGTATCAAAAACCTGAAAAAAGTATCTTATCTAGATATTCACATGAACTACGTCGAGTGAAATTATAATTGAATTTCAAGCAAATCGGTTCACGCTAAGAAGTGTGAAAAAATATATAAGGTGTTACCTTTTAACACAAGCTCCTTCAAACTCATGAGACAATCATGTACGATAGTTAGCTTACTTTTTAACTCCTAAAGCGGCCAAAATACAAAGGTATGAGAAATATGGAGGTTTGGTAAAGATATCTGATTTGCTCCAAATGTAGTATTATGGGGAAAATTGGTAATAGTGAAGAAGATGAGTGGGGAGACAAAACTGCAAAAGTGAAAATGAAATGAAACAAAAATTTGAATAGAAATATAAAATAAAAAATGAATAATAAGTAATGAAAAATAAATAAATATTCAACTGCAGCATAAATCTATTAAAAAAAATTTATTAATCCCAATCATTTTGTCGTATATTTTGCTAATAACTTTGAAAAATGCTTCATTGACTACGTTGTGGAAACTTTTACTCTATCCTGCGCCCCAAACATACTTATTTCGAGCGAAAAAAAATTTATTTTTAATTATCATTTTCAATTACTGCAATTTTTATTGGTAAAAATTAGAAAAAAAATATTCACCTTCAGTAATTTACATTTTCATCATTGATACTTCCTACTAACACTTCGAAAGCTAACCAATTTTTTGTCAGTAATAGTGCACTGCCATACTTACATCAGTGCCGGTTTAAGGATCGCTGCTTGGGGGAAGGTCAGATCCATAAAGTCAAGTGAGAAAGCTAGTAATTGTTTAAAATTACTAAAAAAGTTGTGATGAACCACAAAAAATATTGGTGTTAATTCCGCTCTTTACATTTTTATTAAAAAAAAAAAAAAAATGCACCCAAACCCTCCCTAAAACCGGCAATGCTTTACAAACATTTGATATCATTAGTATATTTATATTCATCTTCAATAATGAATGACAGTTTTTTAAATTGGTCATTAGCAGAGTAAAACAAAGTTTTTTTAAAAACTCGTATCTCTGCCTATTCAACTACCAGGGTGGATAGCTACTAGCTAGGTATTGTTATCATACACGAGTGTTACAACTATCATATCTACATGAGTAGCACATTATGCTTTAACATGACTCTATCCTGCGCCCCAAACATACTTATTTCGAGCGAAAAAAAATTTATTTTTAATTATCATTTTCAATTACTGCAATTTTTATTGGTAAAAATTAGAAAAAAAATATTCACCTTCAGTAATTTACATTTTCATCATTGATACTTCCTACTAACACTTCGAAAAGCTAACCAATTTTTTGTCAGTAATAGTGCACTGCATACTTAACATCAGTGCCGGTTTAAGGATCGCTGCTTGGGGGGAAAGGTCAGATCCATAAAGTCAAGTGAGAAAGCTAGTAATTGTTTAAAATTACTAAAAAGTTGATATGAACCACAAAAAATATTGGTGTTAATTCCGCTCTTTACATTTTTTATTAAAAAAAAAAAAAAAATGCACCCAAACCCTCCCTAAAACCGGCAATGCTTTACAAACATTTGATATCATTAGTATATTTCTATTCATCTTCAATAATGAATGACAGTTTTTTAAATTGGTCATTAGCAGAGTAAAACAAAGTTTTTTAAAACTCGTATCTCTGCCTATTCAACTACCAGGGTGGATAGCTACTAGCTAGGTATTGTTATCATACACGAGTGTTACAACTATCATATCTACATGAGTAGCACATTATGCTTTAACATGAATGCGGATGTTGCATAAAAAATAAATTCACTTAAAACCTAATGGAAATGAAAGACGGGAATGTAAAACTTACGTAATCGTTAAAATTTTTTAAATTGGTTAAATAGGTCGCGAAAAATAATTTTTTACATTTTGTTTGCAGCGAAAACGGTACTCCGATGCGCACCCTATAGTTGTGACGTCATAACCTTGGAACGCGCGTGTTGCTCTTATAGACCTTATAGAGATGAACATGGAGAAGCGTTTTCTCACGTTTATTGCGCCTAAACGGCGCGATTTACGTTATAGGTGATAAGGATGTTTTTTTTAGAGTAAACTATGAGCTTTCCGGTGGTATAATAATTTTTTCAATTTAATGAATTTGAAGCAAGATACGGCTTCGTTAAGTTGATGATAAAATTAGTTCTCATTAAAGGGGGTTCAGTTTTTCCAAAACGTGGAAAAAAGGAGGGGTCGGGGAAAAATTGTTGATATGCGATTAGATAGGGTATGAAATGCGCTTCATTTTCTTCAGCGCAAGTACCATTCTAGCTTTTCTCCTTCCATAGATATATTAATGCAAATTTTGAAAGAAGTTGAAGAAACGCGAAATCGAGCTATTTTCAGACTTTAGACTGAAATATTTCAAAAACTAAAAACGCTACAAAAATGTTTTCAGCGAACGAAATGCAGTACTTATTAAGGGCTTTTTAATGCCGTATTCAAATTAATTCCAAACATTTTAATACGTGAGCTAATACGAATGAAAGAGGCGCCAGGAGTAGAAATACCCAAAAAGTAAAAAATAATGTTGCTGATGAAGTTGATTTTTGAATTTTTTTTTTCACTCTCGATACAATCAAGAGCGTAAAAACGATAAATATTTCAAATTCCAGCACGCAGACTTCATGTAATTGCGTAGAGCTGCTCCCCTACCACATTTTATTTATTGTAATAGCGCGAAAACGGTAAATTCAGCGTTAAGTATGAATAAAGATGACTTTTTTTTTTTTGACATTTTTTCAACAGCATAACAATAATTTTTCCCCGACCCTCCTTTTTTCCACGTTTTGCAAAAACTGAACCCCCTTAATGAAAATTAATTTTACCATCAACTTAACAAAGCCGTATCTTGCTTCAAATTCATTAAATTGAAAAAATTATTATACTACCGTAAAGCTCATAGTTTACTCTAAAAAAAAAGTCCTTATCATCTATAACGTAAATCGCGCCGTTTAGGCGCAACAAACGTGAGAAAACGCTTCTCCATGTTCATCTCTTCGAGAGAAACACCCGCATCCCAAGGTTATGACGTAACAATGGGTGCTTCCGCGGAAACCCTTCGTTTTATCGCGCACCGAAAAATGCAAACTTTGGAATTTTTTTTCTCAAGTTCTATAGTATCGAATGGAGTGAGGTTTTTTTTATTCAATTTCTAATTTTTTTTTTCTATACGTACATATTTTTTCCAGAAAACGTGCACCATCCCAAGGTGAAGTACACTAAATGTACAAAGAAATTCACGAAGTATGCTATATGACTACAAATGGTCTGAAATGCAAAGGTATGAAGACCTTCTCTTCTTCCCAACTCAGATATGCTATAATAGCGATCATTTACGAGTATATTAAACACTCAGCAGCTAAAACAAAATAGGAATATGGAGCATGAGCAAAAATGAATTCCCAAAAATTCCGTTTCTAGTAGGATACAAGGTGGGAAGGGGGGGGGCAAAACACATATGAAAATGACAACAACGAATAATGCAACATATTTATTCCTTCACCAAAATAAAATCGAGAGGGGTAACTAATATCCACAAAATCAACCGCTTAGTTAACACAGGTAACCAATTGTGGGCAATTTGGTAATGAGCAAAGTGGTATAGAATCTTGTAAATTGACAGATTTTTGTCGAGTTCTCGCTTCGTAATGATCGAATAATATAGGCTTCTTACAAAATGAACATTCCTAGAATCAAAAATAAAATTATAATCGATTAAAAATCGGGTGATCCTCACACAAGCTGTTTAAAAACGCTTACGTACCGGACTGCACGGCATTCCCTTCAGAGGGATCTTTTTCTCGTGCCAAATGCTCACTAAATCGGACACCAATAAATCCATCATTTCGACGGTATGATGGGGCGTTGGTGCCAATCTCAGTTTCTCTTCACCGTACGGTACCGTCGGATAATTAATAGCTTGCACGTAATGTCCTTTTTCTCGCAACAGCGAGTCCGAAATATCGGTACATAATTGCGGATCACCGATCTGCACACGCGATTAGAATTAATCATCGTTTTTCAGATACCAATTAGAAAACTTTATCGTCGCTCACCTTAATCGGTATGATATGAGACGGTGTATGCTCAACGGGTAACCCTGCTTGGATAAGTTTCGTTCTCAAGTACTTCACATTATACTGATGTTTCAATCTCAAAGATTGACCTTCCTCCGAACGCAGTATACTAATAGCGGCACGCGCGCCAGCTAACACCGTTGGAGGTAAAGAGGTAGTGAAGATGAATCCGGCAGCGTAGCTGCGCAGCATATCGATCAAGTTCTTAGTACTGGAGATATAACCACCGACGTTTCCGAACGCTTTTCCCAACGTGCCCGAGATTATGTCCATTTGCTGCATCATATTATCTCGTTCTCCGATACCAGCTCCGTGATCGCCGTATAATCCGACAGCGTGGACTTCGTCAACGAAAGTCAACGCTCCGTATTTATGAGCGATCTAGAAAAATAATCGCCCTTCATTAATAACCTTTTTGGAAATTTAAGTCGCCTTCGTCTCGAACTTTCAATCTACCTCGCACAGAGTTTCCAACGGGCAAATAGCGCCGGTCATTGAGTGCACTGTTTCGAAAGCCACAATTTTTGGTACACTCTTGTCCAATTTTGAGAGCAATTCTTCCAAATGAGCAGGATCGTTGTGTCTGAATATATGTTTTGGAGCTCTGCTGTTCCTAATACCTTGAATCATGGAAGCGTGATTTCCGGCATCCGAGAAAATATGAACACCTGAATGAAAGCAAAACAATCCAGTGAATATATATTTGCCATTAAACGCACAGATATGGCCAATAGGGGCACCAAGAGCTGAAACTGTACCCAAAGTGAAAATTATTTTTGTAACACTCATTCGAACTCTTTGAATCCCTTCACTGCCCTGAAAAGAAAATTCGGGCTCGGGGGAAACCTCCCTCCCCCCTCAGCTCAGGCTTCTCCCTGCCTCTGAGGGGTCCGAGGAAGAACTAGAGACTTTTTGAATCAGGACTTTATATGACAGAGCAAAACAGAATTGCCAACACACTCAAATTCCAGCTTCTTTAAATTTTTTTGGAGAGTGGTGGTGGGGAAGGTAGAGAGAAGAATGTTTTCCTTTGTATGAGTTCATGCGTGAAAATTTTGAACGTTTTGCTCTCTCTCTGGTTCATTTAAAAATGTTGGAAATTGAAGATAGACATGTACAGGGATTCGTATCAAGGTACGCGACAAACCAATTGGGATCCTTCAGCGAAAGAGTCGGTACCTGGTGGTAAAACGATGAACTACTGAAAACGGGGATTTCAATAATTGATAAAGTATCATTATTGGCAATGAAATTAATACTTCTGGTACAAAATTGAATTATTTTGAATAGAATTAACCCGCCATAAGTAGTATGGAACCAGGATTGGAGACTAGTACCAACATATAGCTTAGCCCGCAAGTAGTTGCTTGCGGCTAGTCTCACTCCCCTTATGTGTTCATTGTATCCAACCACATGTAAGTGAAAGTACAACGTACAATATTTTTTTAAATTCAAGTGAAATTACTGATTTAAGTATCTAGGATGATCGAAAAAAAAAATTACAAAAAAATTTGTGATATACACTTTTTGCCTATCTTCATTTTTGAAGGAGCTATAATGATTTAAAATTTTTCCAAAATTCTTTTTTTTTTAATTTGACTAAAATTGTTCATTTAAGTACCGAATATCACAGAGAAAAATTTGCAAAAAAACAATTTTTATACCTTTTTGCCTATCTTTATTTTTGAAGGAGTTTCAATAATTCTAAATTATGTAGTATTTTTGAAAATTGAAATGGACTATAAAGTATTTCGTATTTTTTTTTAATTGTAAACATTTCTTCCTAGAAAGTTTTAAAACCTTCAAAAATTTAAATCATTTTAGCTCCTTCAAAAATGAAGGTAGGCAAAAAGTGTATATCACAAATTTTTTTGTAATTTTTTTTTTCTATCATCCTAGATACTTAAATCAGTAGTTTCACTTGAATTAAAAAAAATATTGTATGTTGTACTTTCACGTACATGTGGTTGCATACGATGAACACATAAGGGGAGTGAGACTAGGCGCAAGCAACTACTTGCGGCTAAGCTATATGTTGGTACTAGTCTTCAATCCTGTTCCATACTACCTATGGCGGGTTAATTGTTTTTTGTTCAATGGTAAAGATAAATTGAATTCCAGTGTTATTGTTACGAAATAAATGATTATTTTTCATGCACTTACCAATGACTAGTAATACATTTATCGCGAATATCATAAATACCATGCGAAAGAATCTCATTTATAAACCAAAATGATAGATAAGTATTAAATTAGCCAAACCCAATTCATTCATTTCATTTATTCCATTTATTTTCAAATAATTTAAACATTTCACTGCGTGAGTCCACAACTGGCGCGAAAAATTCCCCGTTTTCAGAACTGATAATACCATTTACATGTAAACACGACACTAGCGCGCCACTGTTCTGAAGGGTCCCAATGGAATCCTGTAATAATTACCTGGTATCATTTTTCCCAAAGTAAACAGGGTAGAATCGTTGGCTACAAAACATGATGTAAACAATAAGGCCGCTTCTTTATCGTGCAACGCTGCTAAATCTTGTTCCAGTTTTTCGTGAAACAAAGAATTCCCAGAGATATTCCTAGTACCTCCGGCACCAGCACCGTATTTTTCCAAAGCATCTCTGAAATTAGAAATCTCCATTTAAATTCAAATTAATCAGCGCAATAATTTCTTCGCGATTTTTTCAAGCAGAAAAATAATAATTCATAACGATTCAAGGGGTAATTTTTTCGCATTTCTCTCACCTTCACAAACTGAAAATATTCACGTAACCAGATAAACAAATTATCAGACGTGCGTGAATAGATTATGATAACATTTCTAAAGCGTTACTGTGCAAGAAGAAAATTGTAAAAATTTAACCTCCCTTCAACTCCCCAGTCTGCGATTGATAAGGAACTTGAAACGAGCCTCATTCATCGAAAAAATCTACCAGATAAAATCCACCATCGATACAAATAGGAAGCTCGAAAGTCATAAAATTAAAATTAAATGAACTGCGAAACATACACACCAATATTTATACAATAATTCACCGATGAAAAACCAATAAAGATATTCGCAGATAGTGGTACAAACATAAACGTGACTTTCGAGCGTACTTATACGTAGTTTAAATACAAATTAACATTCGCTTACCTCACTGCCGCCTTAACTTTGGGATGACAGGACATGCCTAAGTAATCATTCGAGCACCAAACTTTAACCGCATTTTCTCCCCAACTGTATTCGTATGCTGATGGAAAGTTATCGGCCAGCCTGTTGACTTTTTTGAATATTCTGTACGAATGGTCTTTCTTCTTCTTTATAATTTGTTCTTCGAAGAAATTCTCGTATAAGAAATTATCTGGAAATTACGAAAAAGAGAAAAAATTCATTTACTCATATACGCTAATTTCGTATTTTAAAGTTACGGTCTTCGTTTTGGTGCTGTGATAGGTCTCTTGCACGGGCGCTCTAGCACGTGAGGCATGATGGGTTATTTTGATGATGGTTTGAGTAGAGGCTCTAAGAGCGAAGTTGGCCGACAATACAGACTTCGAAAGGCAGCGTGTGACTGAAAAGCGATTGCATCATCACTAAACGTCAAATTAATCAGCGCAATAATTTCTTCGCGATTTTTTCAAGCAGAAAAATAATAATTCATAACGATTTAAGGGGTAATTTTTTTGCATTTCTCTCACCTTCACAAACTGAAAATATTCACGTAACCAGATAACTAAATTACCAGACGTGCGTGAATAGATTATGATAACATTTCTAAAACGTTACTGTGAAAGAAGAAAATTGTAAAAATTTAACCTCCCCTCGACTCCCCAGTCTGTGATTGATAAGGAACTTGAAACGAGCCTCATTCATCGAAAAAATCTACCAGATAAAATCCACCATCGATACAAATAGGAAGCTCGAAAGTCATAAAATTAAAATTAAATGAACTGCGAAACATACACACCAATATTTATACAATAATTCACCGATGAAAAACCAATAAAGATATTCGCAGATAGTGGTACAAACATAAACGTGACTTTCGAGCGTACTTATACGTAGTTTAAATACAAATTAACATTCGCTTACCTCACTGCCGCCTTAACTTTGGGATGACAGGACATGCCTAAGTAATCATTCGAGCACCAAACTTTAACCGCATTTTCTCCCCAACTGTATTCGTATGCTGATGGAAAGTTATCGGCCAGCCTGTTGACTTTTTTGAATATTCTGTACGAATGGTCTTTCTTCTTCTTTATAATTTGTTCTTCGAAGAAATTCTCGTATAAGAAATTATCTGGAAATTACGAAAAAGAGAAAAAATTCATTTACTCAAATACGCGTAAAATTTCGTATTTTTAAAGTTAGCGGCTCGTTTTGGTTTTGTTGTGATAGTCTCTTGCAGGGGCGAAACTAGCTAACTTGGTGGGGCATGATGGGTTATTTGATGGTTTGAGTAGAGGCTCTAAGAGCGAAGTTGGCCGAAAATACAGACTTCGAGAAGCATGTGATCTGAAAAGCGATTGCATCATCAACTAAACGTCTATATACAATTCTTTTGCAGTCTCGATGAATTTTTGTATTTTCTTTTATTCGCTAATAATTTGCCGAATTTTTCAACCAAGTTGACAATCTGGGGGGACGGAATAACCCCTCCAAATGTTATATCCTGGTCTCTCGCTTTTGAAAAAGTGAAAAACTCGATTTTTAAAAATTCGACTTGCGGTACCTTCATGTGAAAAAGGTCACATTTGGTTTATTCCATCAATTCAGAGCTTTTCGTATGTTGAATAACACGAGGAAAATTTCAATCACAATTCCGCGGAAAAGAAAACGTGCGTAAAATACGTTGAACTTTCAAGGTCACTGGCAGAAATTTTCCACTCTATTTTTTTCAATCGAGCTTCACCATTTCAAATTCAAATGTATAACGAGGACAATAGACAAAATAATATGGAAATGATTTTTCTTCTGTTATACATTTTATTCAAAATTTCGAATAGGTAGGTACTCGTTAGAATCACAATTCAATTCCAAATGTAATCGATCATTTATCCAATTGGCATCGAGCTCTATAATCGAGCAGGTAAAAATAAAATTCAAATCGCTTACAAGTCGAATGCGAATTTAATCGAACGTATCGGCTTCATTTAAAATTCTCGAATAATTATCAAATCGTCGTGATAAATGCTCATTACATAAACGATTTCGAAAAAATAAAAAAAATTCTTCAATTCAACAAATACCGACGAACCAATTAATGAAATTGATAATCGTACGTGTAATTTTATTACAGGTTTGAACTAAATTATTCAGTTCCCAGAAGCCGCAGCGTAGAGGGGAGAAGAGCTAAATCAAGAGAAAAGTTGCATCATACCGGTATTAGAAAACCGCAGTATGATTAATAGATCAAATTGAAACCATTTTAAAAGGTACGTCTGTACGGGGTAATTTTGAACTCATAAACAAGATTTTTGTTTATATATTATATTAAAGTAGCCTTGGCAAATTTCCACTAAAATAATTCCAATGTTATCGCAGTTTGCACAGCAAAGGTATCATCTTATTGTAAAAAAAGCAGCTAGTAGGCTTATTGTAAAGAGTGGTAATAGTATAAAAAATAATATATACTTATTAAAGCTTCCGGGCATTATTTAACAAGTTCACACTGAAAGGGAATAAAGGTCAATCATACGTAATACATATTATACAGAATGAGAAATTGGGATTACGAGAATGCCGTTCTACTAGTTCGAATAAAATACCAGGACGTTTCTCTATCAGAAAAAAATCCAAATGGTATGATATGACTGCTTTCCATGTATCTAGAATACTTACTGGCTGAATATAAATGGGATTTTACGTTTAGACATTATATTAGCCATTTAGTCATTTAATGTTAATAGGTTGAGGTTATCCGATTTCCAAGATATTTCGCATGTAATTTGCACATTAAATATAGATTATAATTGCAGATTCGAAGTTCAACCTGTTTATTAGCCATAAGTTACTTTTAAGATTGGATTATATAAATTTGCCAATTTATTTTTTCTATTTAACCGGAGGCATGTCTCCAAAGAGCTATACCTACGAGGAATGAAGTCTTGAACTTTCGATTAAGTAATAAACGATGCGTAATTATATGGCATTACCTCTTCCATTATGCAAATTGATAACATCTTCTTGCATTTCTTTGCTAACTTCCATGACGACTTGTTTATTATCCTGTACTTTGGCTAAAAATGGACATTTCTTTTCAGATCCATTGTGAGAATTAATAGCAGAATGATTGCTGTCAGCTGGTATATGAATTTTATGTACAGTAGACATGACCGGACAATGCTGGCCGTAGAGCTTCATCAATGACGAACCGTAGTTACGTACATAAGAAAGAGATAGTTTACTCATGAATGGGCACTGCATTTTTGTATAGTACTGTTGGAAAAAAAACAACAACAAAATCGTTAATTATTGGGTACACGATGTAACAAATGAAGAAATAAACATGAACGGGTGTTTTTTTACCTTGATTTTTTTCTAGTACATAGATACTAACCAACTTAACCTTGCCTAAATCACCGCGTCGATGGACTCGATTACCTTTTAGTACAGACACACAGCGAAGAGAGTTCGATAGAAAGTAATTGAATAGAATAGCGCTTTCACTACGGATACGCTGAATTTATAGATATTAGATCTCTGTTTTCTACTTAATATATGAGAAAAAAAAAAGACAAAATCCACAATTACGTAATAATTACGTAATAGATTCTCTACGACGAATACTTTAGTCCAGACCGAAGCAGATGTGAAACAGCAAATATTTAAAACAGTACAGGAAATTCAAGGATTCAGACGTTTGAAGTGTAAGGACAATGTAAAAAAAATATACAATTATAAAGCCTGTAAAAATTTCTATTGAAACTTCACTAGCTGAAGCGAATTTTAGTCAACTCGAACATACATAGTAATTTGTGGTTAAAGGTATATAACCTACCAAGGAAATAGATGAAAAATTCAAATACTTACTGTAAATAGGCAGCCAAAATTTCTTCGATTTGATGTTTATTATGAGAGAATTTACTGTAGCAAACTTAGAGCCGATACATCGCGATGTTAATGCACTTTGACCAAAATATACAACAACTCCACCTCACGATCCAATCATATCTGAACTAAATTAATCATGTATCAGCAACTTGCTAAATATCAGCTAGAGATAATTACCTCTTCCTTTCGTTAAGTGATAGAGGGGCGAAAAGGCGCACATCGTAAGTAGGAGCAAGGTTACACGCGGAAACCGTAAATGTTACCAATACTAAAGAACAGAATTTTTGCTGACAATATAGCTTTTAAAAATAATTCGAAGACGAATCAACTTGAATATTTTTATTAAACGTGAACTGATGACAGTGAACTTTGCTATGAAATAAAATTCGTTATATTTTATCTGCATTTTTAAAGCTGTTAACCTGCTATTTATTAGATATATGAAAGGAATACATTTAATATTATCCGAAAGTATACATTGTAAAGGTATGGGAAAGTATTATACTACATAGGGGATAGGGTGGTGACTGGCGAATGATTTCGTTGAAGGGAATGTACTATTGAAAAATAAATCAGCTATTTACCCTGAACTTGTACCTTTTCAGCCTCCGAAATTCCATTCCATTTCACCTAATATGTCTGATAATTCATAGGAATGAACCATTCAACAACAACTGATAATACGTTAAAAATTATCCAATTCAACGAAATAATTGCACAACATTTTAGGTATTAACTTGTTGAATCTTCTCTCTTTCGCCTTATGTAAACAGGTACGAAAGAGCTCTCGAACAATTCCAACCAAACGTTAAAATATCGATACGAAACTCTTCATTTTAACGTTATTTATTTCAAAATAAATTATACTCTAATACATGCAATAGATAATTCTACTCACTGAAAAATGGAACTTCGATGTGAGCTCATCATGAGCAATCCTAAAACTACGTTCTAACAAGAAAAAAATAATTAAAACAATTGCACTAAAAAACTTCCTAATATTTTCTACATAATTGGCGTCATATTGGATAACACTGAACAAGCTCATTTTTAACACGAAGAAAAATAGAAACAATATTGTCGACGATTAAACACAAATGGGTATGTTGAGATTCTCCGAGTCGATTTTTCAAAAACGGATATGTCCGATATCTATATTGAAACAACCTTATTAAAATATTCGACCAGTAATTGTAAATAGGTATTTTGATTCTTATAACGAAATAAAATACATATCACATGAAATTATATTTACCTATGATATACAATATGTATATAGAGAAAAAAAAATGGTTTTTGTGTATAAAAATTAAAAAATATTCGTATTTAAAAATCGTATATTAAGCATAATCGATGAGAGATGGCATTGCTAAAATATCAAGTCAATAAATTGGTGAACTGGGAACGGTGAATTAAAATATATTGTGATGATTTTTTTCCCTTCAAATGGATTGAGACGACGCGAGATTTCATATTGCAATTAAGTATAAATATATTAAATATATGCTGATTTCCAAATCTCGCGTGTTAATACTTAAAACAGTCAAAGAGGTAACAAAAAAGAAAAGAAAAGTTTAAAATAACAAACAATAAAACTTAACAATAGCGAATGTTGAAATATAAATTTACGACGGCGATGTAACTGGCGAGTTTGACGGTGGTTTCAAAAGATCATGGTACTGATACAAAGCTTCTCGTAGTGATTCCGAAATCTGATTCGAATTCGTCACCGAGCAATTGATCAAATGCGGATATAAACTTATAACTTGTTCCCACACAGATTTATTCACTAAAATTGGCGTGAAAAAATGAGTTTATAAAAGCATCGAATTACATACATGAATCTGGATATAGCATAACATCGTAAAGTTACCTTTATCCGAAGCTTTTTTAAGCGAAGAAATTAACGTTGCGATTGCTTTCAGCACAAAAGAAATTTCCGATAACCTATGTCTACAAAAATTAATCTTTTTCATAATCGTAATTATAGTTAACAATTTCAAGCGCATAATTTCATACCTGGCTAAAGGGCATTTTCCAGCTCTATGTTCATCCTTGATAAACTGTTTGATAACTTCCTGAAAACGAAAGAGCAAAGCTGTAACTGCAAGGTGTCCAGTTAATTCTTCATTCGGACCAATATTTTCGATATTCGTCGGAACTCCGTCCTTCGTGTTCAATCCATTTAGCAATGAAAATTCTAATAACGTTTCGAAGCATGTTTTGGCGAACTCTTCCCTTAAATTTTCTTCATTTCCTCTTTCTAAAATTCATTATCACATTGACTTCGCGCTCAAGTTAACGCCTTACATAATAAATATACGCACTGATAAGGGCGTCGTGTGAAGGAGAAAGTATAGAACCCTTGTTCAATAAAATTACAACTTTCAAAACAAATTCTTTCGGAACGGAGCTGGATTGAGAGAGAATTTCTTTTTTCAGAAATTTAATTATTTGACAATCGACTGTTTCGTCTTCCATTAATTGCTCTTTGGAATATTCCGCTTCATCTATGGTCGAAACTCTGCAATAATACACAAATGAGCTACGGTTTCGAAACCAGTTTTATGTGGTTTTCATCATTAAAAATATACTTTTTAGGGAATAACAACTGATCCAATGAATCAGCTAATTGAGACCACATGCTTTCGAAATCTTCTGGATGTTTTCTAGCCAACGGTATACCTTGAGAAAGAACGTTCATGAAACTAGCTACCACTAATTTCCACGTACTGAAAGTTTTTTTGTCATGTCTTCGCGATAAAGGTGTATGCAACACCTATAAAAAAATTCGTGTTCGATAAAAACTATTCGAAGTGAAAGAGGAACTCGAAAATAAATTATATGTACTTCTAAAATTTGTTTTAGTATGTTCCCTTTGATGACTGGTTGCGCTTTGGCAGTTTGTTGATACAACGATACAACCATAGTAATGGCTTTTTCACCGAATGGCACATAATTCATTACCACCGTTTCTTTCTACACGATCAAAATAATTATTAATAAACCACACGATGAAATTAATTCATTTCGTTGACGAAAAATACGTACTTGATCGATTTGTTTTTTCTGACAAATCGGAGGAGGGTTATAAGCGTATTTGCATAACGATAACAATTGTTTGAAAATTATACAAATGAACTTATCCATGTTTTCAGTACTCGATAAGGCATTCTAGAATAACAGAAAAAAAGTTGTAAAAACGAATTTGAAAAAGTAAGCAGCGTAGCTGCACCACAAGAGCTGAATTTTTAACAGGGAATTCTTCAAATTTTCAGATAATGTTATTAACTTACTTATGCCTACAAGAAAAGGCGCAATCAACTAAAGACATTGATAAATTAATCATGACTAACGCCATAAGTAACACCCTATGGTTTGAATAAAATGATAGCGTTAATGCTATGGTTTTTCTCATGACAACTCGCAGACAAGTTTTCATTCACAGATAGGTTTTTACTTTTCTATATTTCATCAGTACTGCGAAGCACCATGACCTCAATCATAATTCTTTTAATGGTTAATCATGGCCATAATCGATGAATAATGCTTTGATTAAGGCTTTAATGATTAATCATGGCCGACGCCAAAAATACCTGAAGTTAATCGTCAACTATTAATCAACTGATATTTGTCCATCTGTGTCCAAAAAAAAAAAAAATGCCAATAGCTCAAGCCTTTATCTTCCTTTTTGGATCAGTTTTGACCCAAATTCTAGAGGTCATAATTAGGTCTCCAACAAATCCAACATACGAAGTCTGAGCTTTTTAAGCTATTTTGGTAAGGAAATAAGAGCGATTCATGAAATTTCCTGGGTTTATTTCCTTTGCAAAATTATTTTCTGTCAAATTCTCAACAAACGCACATGGAAAGCTGAAATTTCATATGCGCTCATATTTATTTAATTTCAGCTGTTTGAGACTTCTTAAACCACCTTAAACTTTGAATATTCACCATTTCGGATCCATGTAGACCCACATATAAAGTTTAAGCTTCCTAGGTCGATTTATTATGGAAACAAAGTAAATTCAAAAAATTTCATGACTCAAAATTTTCTTTTTTGTTTCAACTCCATTCCAAATTTACTCAGGAAACTGTATTTTGGATATGATGTTGTCACCCACTTACTCTTTCATAGGAGACTACGAACAAAAATCTGAAGCCCTTCCTCCCTTACCCCTCCAAACACTTCTGAAATCAGAGTGAACCACCACTTCGAATCGAATTATTGAAAATCCAAAAAAATTACTTTTAGTTATTCATAGAAGCATTTTCTGGCCAAATTTTAAAAACATATGCACATAATAACAAGTTAAAAACTGCCAACTCTTCACAAATGGTCTCAAATGCGAAGATATGAAATGAGAAGTACTCTCCCCTCCCCACGCGCAATTCAGTTAAGATTGTAATAGCTAACAATTTCATTAAAAACTCGTCCAAGAATAGTGGTAAAACATCGGGAAATTATAATCAAGGTCGAACGTACGTTTTGTAATAATTCCACACAATTTAGAACTCCTTCTTGTAGAGGAGTTAGCGATGTTTCGTACGCTGGCAAGTAATAAGACATCGTTTCTGCATAAATAGGAACACTAGAAGAAGCTTCTAGAACGCTGCATAATTTCTCCAAATCCGATACCGTAAATCTACGAGATGATACAATATATTCAAGTCATTAAAAAAAATAAAAAAATTAAAAATTACACATTAATTCTAAAACTTAATGATCAGCTATTATTTATGATCATCACCGACCTGGAATGTATATGTTGAAAAACCGAAGGAAAAATCTGTATCAAAGCGGCTAAGAACGACTGGGACGGGTAGTCTAATTCGTTCTCCATATTTGACTTGTTTAAACTTTCTATGGCTATATGAAGCCACACTTTCCACGCAGCGTCCCATATCTCCTTACGATTAATATCAGCGGGTAACGAGTCTTTCTCGGTATCGTCGCTCATTTTATCATTGACGTAGAGCATCTCTTGGAATGATCTCAAGGCCGCCAATGAACCTTTCATAAAATTACGATGATTATTTTGCCAAGAAAAATACCCACGTGAAAACCTTCAGTCATCTCATACCTCGTTATTACCACTCAACGCAGCATTTTCGATAAATTCCAAAAGCAAAGACCACGCTTTTGTGAAATTGCCTAATGTCTGTAAAAGCTGTCTTTTTGTATTGAATACTCTAGTTACTCCGGATAAAGTTAAAACCTATAAAAATAAATTATTTAAGACGCCGAATGAAAAAAGAAAAAATCTTTCAAATTTCCAAATCGTACTTGAGTCTCGGCCCATTGTTTTTGCGCCGTATTTCTCGAATGGTGGATTAAAATACTACCTCCGGCATCAACTTTTTTATTGCTAGCGCTACTTGACATACTTCTTACTTTATCAAGTAACGGAAACAAAACCTGAAATATGTTTGAAATCAGACAAACTGTGACGTAAGTTATTATACTCGAACATTAGCTTTCAAAGATAAATCATACCTGCCATAACACAGAATGCCACGTGTTAGGACTGAGCAGTCCTCCGTGAGCTGATATCGTAGAAAATAAAGTCTGACCGGCAGATTTTCTAACCGCTGGTCTGGGATCCACGCATAAAGCACCTTATTACAAAAGCAAACAGATATTAGATTGAATAACGAAAACAAATTTGATTAAATTCAAGGATAACAATTAATTAAAAATTACGAAAAAAAAAATTAACATAAAATTTATTATTAAAGCATTGAAAAAATAAATAAATAATAACCACAAAACTGAAAAAATCCAAAAAAAAAAAAAAATTATAAAACAATCTTTGAAACACATCTACATACTTAATCTAGTATACAAGCACATCCACAGCTTATCAAAAGCAGGCATCTCAGCGGTACCGGGACATTCAGGAAATATTTGCGTTTCCGACTGAAGGCACTGGCACAATTTATCGCGATTTTGGAAAAAGTAATCGGCAATGTTCCACTTAAAAATGAAAAAAAAATTGAAAATTAAAATTCCGATTACAAAAACATCACTTTTAGTCATCTTTACAAATACCATTAAACCGATAGCTGTCAGCGAAATATTCAATTCTTGAGGCTGAGATCCGAATTTCGATGTAGTTTCTAAACATAATGGTAAACAACGCCATGGCATCAAAGGTAAGAAATCGGTAACGATTAATTGCAAACACTGGAATGCAACTCTGATCAAATTCTCACTATGATACGAAAATCAGGTATTTTCATCAACTCTTCAAATACGTATTATAAATCTTAATCGTATCGGAACGTTGGATCTACCTGTGTTGTTCGGAAATAGCTCCGACAATGTTCAAAATAAGTGGCCATCCGTGAGTTAGCAGCTCTCCGGAATTGTGTAAAATATGTAGAACACATTCTAACTGACGTTGCCTTACATCGCCGTGAGGAACTGACGACAGCTCGACCAGTGGAGATAGGAGGAGCGTTTGCAATTTCTGTAGGAATGGATGTAATTAATTTAGGAATTAGAATTTCTTATAAATTAATTTCTTTATTATAAATAAATAAATTATTCTTAATTTTTTTAGCAAAGTATATTTTTTTTTTATTTTATTATGAGCATAATTAACTTGGAAATTACCATTATAAATCTAAATTTAATATTTCACTAATTTTTTTTTTTTCTTATCATTTCAAACTTATGAGCTCATTATAAATATACTTTCATAATGTAAATAATAATTTGTTATTGGAGACTAATGCATCTGTATCATGGAACACCCTGCGACAAACTTCAACTGAAAAATTGGTTGATGACAGTACTATCCAACAAGAACTAAAAACTTCATGAACACGTTATATTACTCTCAACACTAAAGGAAATATGACACCTTCAAGTTGAGGAAACAATGATTTTTGTTTACAAAAAATTCGAATACATATCTAAATTCCAGCTTTATAATTGCATTTAGAGGAGAGTTAGAGCAAAAAACAACTTTTTAAAGAAGTTTTAAGCCATAAAAGTTCTCGAATCTTCCATATCTCCTCACCAAATAAATCGAAAAAAAATTAAACTTAGTGGGGTAAGTTTGGTACCAGAACGGTAAAAATCAATCCAAAATGGCGAATTATCAAAACCTGAGTACAGCTTGACAAGCCTCAAATTACTAAAAGTATAATTAATATGAACTCATAAGACGTATACTATATCCCAAATTCACATCCACACATAATGTGGGAAGGGAAAAGGAGGGGTTATCGACCTCAAAATGTCGGGTAGGGGGGGAACAAGAGAGGTCGAAAATTTATTATTTTGGCATCATATCATAAAATGAGTTCAAGTAATTGAAGTTACGCTGAAAATCCCCTAGAAAATTTGGAGGGGATTTAAAGCAAAAAAGGATTTTTGGAGGTGGAATTGACATGGAAAATTTTATGAATCTCCCCCCCCCCCACCAAATCGACATAAAGAGGTCAAACTTTGTATGTGAGGTTAGTTGATGAGCAGAATATGCCTCTTAAATTTACGTCAAAATGGAACCAAAATGGTGGATCGTCAAAATTTGATAACTTGAAGAGCCTCAAGTTGCTATAATTGAAAAATATGTGTTCATATGATTATTGTATGGCGAGAAATACTACATTTTGCTCTAAATTTAACTTCTTAAGTGGTTTTAGAAACTGAACAAGTTCCAATTAAAAACTCAGCTCCAATAATGCAACAGAGCTGCTTACTTTTTTCTGAGCTCAACGAGTACTATCACCAGGTACCGATTTGCTGTTGAAGTGGATACCTGGTACGCGTATATTTTTTTAGTAAATGTATATTTCATATAATATATATTTTTTATTAAATATTTTCCCTATCGATTAGACTACAATAATAATTACTTGATTATCACGTAAACATGGCTGATAGTTATGCTGCAGAGCTGATTTAACCAAATAGGTAATCGCTTCAACACCCCATTCTCGCATTCGAATATGCGGATGCTGGCACACTTCCAATAAATGATTAGTCAACGGTCTCCATAACACATCTACTCGAGGTAAATTAACCAATCCGGTTTCCAGTAACTTCGCCACCGCGAATAAAGAAGGTTCCTACGTGAACAATTTTTTTAAAATTTTTATTCCCATTTCATCTTATCGATCAAATTCAACAACTCCACTAACTCGATTGCAATACGCCAACTCCATCGCTTCGTGAGATAATTTACACAACGCATCTATCAAATGATGTAAGGCAACATCGTCTAAATATTTACTAGATTCGAATAATCTACTCAGCATCGCCGACAGAACCGGTAAATCGGCCATAACAGCGGTCGTGATTACAGCATTGGTATCAGTAGAAGATCGACCAGCTTTCAAGCTACCACCGGTTGACGGTTTTAATCCCAATATCCACACTAAATGCTATAGAAGAAGAATCAATTTAGAAACTCATCTTCTTCCATATGAAAAAAAAACAATATACTGTACGCAACCTGAATAGTGGTCAGCACTAGCTGCCATGATGAGCCTAAAATAGATCCGTGACAATGGGCGAATATCAAAAGGGCCCTCATGCATTGTAAATTTTTCGCCGTTAGCATTACCGGGCCTTGTTGAATACCTGAAAAATTACTCGATTATTTTATGTCTTTTAAAAGAGAATTTTTTCATTCCATTATTACCTTGCGGCAGTGATGTTGACGGTAAGGGGGTGCCAACAGCGACCACTTGCTGTTTATAATCCAACTCGTTGTTACCGTAAGAACCCAACGTGTAATGTGTATTTCCATCTTGCATACCGTATCCATTGCTATTTGCGTTTCCTGCAAGATAAACTAATTCGTGAAGTCGATTTTTCATGTTCTCGTCTAATGGTTTTTTTTTATCACATATTTCCTATAATGAAGGCTAAGATTTTCTTACCGAGTGAAGGAGCAAAGGTATTTAGAACCGCAAGCGTGTAATTAGGAGGCAGAGAAGCTTTACAAATTGCTGTTATAAATGCATCTCTAGGCGTGTTCAATTCTAAATGACCAGCTAAACTGGCGAGTGTTTGCATGGCTTTTAGAATATTTTCCGTTATTAATTCGTCCGTACTAAATAAGCAAAAAAAAAAAATAAAAAATAAAATAGATAAAATAAAAATACAGAACTAGTAATTTTTTAGTTTAATAAATCGTTTTCAAACTATGATTTTTATACACATAATTTATCAAATAAAATTAACTATGTACCTTCCTTCCACTAAAGGAACCAGAGCTGACAAAATTCCACACCAACTCGAATTAATTAATTGGCAATATAATTTTTTCTCTTTTTCCGGAACGTTGTTGTTGTTGATATTATTTTCCGCATTTTGCGGAGACACGGTGGTTTCTTTATCTTCGGGCGACTTTTTGAAATTTTGTAAATACGGAGTCTTTTCCAAAATCGAAGAAAGAGAACGAACTATTTCCAAAAAACTAGCAAAAGCGATTGCTAAACCGTGCCCATTAGGCACATTGGGTGGTTCTATCTTATCTGTATATTCGAGCCTGTATATCAACAAATGATTACAATGTAAGTATGAAATGAGTTTTAATAATCACAGGCCGGCCACTCGATTTTTAGAGAAATAGTAGCAACTTTGATAACCTTATAAGATGAGAAAAGTAAGCAAAAAGTAACAAATTTTTCTCACTTTTGTCCGATGACTACAAAATAAGTTTTTTGAACAAATTTTGAGAATTGTTCAATTTTTTGAGATTTCACCTCACCCCTTCTCTCCTTTTCCGAAAATTATAGCACAGGAACAGACACAAAGATAAACTCCGATTAGTTAAAAATATTATGTAATAATATAAACTTTTAATTAACTCGAAGTGATAGTTTTTAATGTTTCCTAATGACCTGAAAACTCCACTTCAAACGAATTTATCAAAAACGTTTAAAATTTCAAGGTTTCTCAAATTTTCAGCAGTTTTGAAGAACGGTAAACTTCGAGTAATTTTTGAAAAGTCTTCAACTAGGAAACTTCTGGAAAGCTAACACCATCAATTATTCAAGTTAGAAGTTAACATTAGATGAGTTGATTTTGTTTTTTCGAAAATGCATCAATCATGACGAGGAGAAAAATATTGTTAAAGCATTCCACTAGTATGCCTAAAAAATTCTGCTACACTACCCCCCACACTGAGCTCCAAAGTTTGAAAAATGTTTCTTAAAAAAAAAAAAAAAAAAAAAAAAAAACATTTTAGACAATCCATTTTTTTGCAGAATAATTATATTTTGTCTCTTTGCCACTAAATACTTTAATTATTATTTTCATTTTTTTCCATTTCTAGGAATATGTTTAAATTCGGCTATTTAGGTCAAATTATACGATTTTTCGCGTTATTCTGTGATATGAATGCATTACTATTTTATCAATATAACGTGTAAGCTTGGGTGAACTGAAGTAGAGTCGATAAAACATGGGAAGTGTTCTCGTTTAGTGGTTTCCAAAATCTGTATGTACGTATGTTTATGTATATGTAAGCATGCATATTATACATTTTGGAAACCACTACGGGATATCATTTTTCCAAACAACATATAAACTCTAGCTTCAAATGAACCGAGCTCACATGTTATGTTGATAAAGTAATGCTTCAATAATTATGTTACAAGTAACAACAAAAAATTGATAAAATAGATTTAAATAGCAAAACAAAAATATTTTTAGAACCCCTGAAAATGAAAAAAAAATGATGATATAAATTGTTTGTACCCAGGAGACAAAACACAATTAATCTGCAAAAAAAAATCAATTACTTTAAAAAAAATATTTTTTGCAAATTTTGGGAAAATTACAAATTTTTAAACTTTGAATTTCACTGAGCGAAGAGTGTAGTAGTTATATTGTTAATTTTTCTGAGCATACTATAAACTTTATCACCTTTCGTTTATCTATTTTTGTAAAAAAGAAATCATTCTATTTTAATTTACAAGCAAGCATCAAAATTTACAAAGGAAAGAAAGGACAACATTTTACCATAATTAGCAATTTAAAAACAAATTTTAAGAATTGTTTTTTGGAATTTACAAAACAAGAACATGAAAATCGAATTTTACCAATTCAAGTAAGGCCAGAGAAATGCCATTTTTTTTGGCGAGTTAAGCAAGACGAAGAAAGCAAAATAAGATTATCATTCAATTTCACAACGAAATTCATGAAAAAGTAAGAAATAGTAACCTGCTGGAGAAATAGTAACAAAAAGTAATCAAGATCGAAAAAAAGTTACATGCTACATTAAAAGGAATCTAGTGGACAGCCAGTTCTAATATAAATAATTTTTAAAATCCAGTACATGATTAGTTTCGCTTGGCCGACGGAAAACGTATCATAAATTGGCAGAAAAACACCTCTAGACACGAATCCAGGTTGAGGAGAAATACCAGGTCCCATTGGCAATCCTCCTAATGTTGCCGGTGGTTGTCCATGAATCTGATGATGGGCTGAAAATGTTCGAATAAAATAACTAATCGATTTTCGATGACGTTTCCCTACACCACACCCACCCACTTACTTAAACCCGTTGGCGCCATTTGAGGGTTAAGAAAAACCGATTGAACATACGCTCCGAGGCAGTTGACTATATCTTGGAAAATATTGGTGGAATGCGTTTTAAGATCGTAACATTCACAGAATGACAACAACAGTTCTGGCTGAGCTGTCATTTTGAATAGAACTTCTAGAGCAGCGGCTCTTTGCCAAGCTGGCTTATCAGGATCGACGAATTTCACAATTAACGATAAAAATATCTCGCATTCGGTTACCTGAAAATATTTACACAATAATGGATGCTTATCGAACATGAATCATAATCGTAAATACTCCTCAAAAGATGCAAACAATACCAGAATGTTATGGTATTTTTCGACAAGCGTTAAAACAATACGTAGAAGTCTGATACTGATTGAAAAACAGGGTTTGTCAAATGACGCCGACTGATGCGCATTCAACGCGGGACCATAATTACGAAATTTTATGTTTGGCGAGAATAACTTTATAACGAGGGCACACACACGTTCTTTCAACAAGAAGCTGAATTCTGGATGCTGAAAAATTAATACATTTTAGTCGCTCACTTTTTCACCGATAAGTATTTGGAAGACCATTTTCGATCCTTACATTGAAGAAAACCGAAGGAAATTTAACCAATACTGATTCCAACAATTGTAAACCAAATGTCTTCGACATCTCGGTCAATCCAGTGAGCCAATATGGTTGATCTGAATTCACCAACTGAACCAAATCCTGAAGCCATATGATCGTTACAATCTACCTTTAAAAAATTCAAACAATTTAACTCTGTCACTCTACTTGAAACATAAGATAAGCATCAGCAGCACAGCTACGTAGAGTTTTGGGGGCCGCATTACTAGGAACTTTTAATTCTTCAAGATTCACTTGAGAATCCGAATCCGGCGGATTTTGCTCATCCTCTGCCAGCACCCTTTCAAATACCAACGAAACTAGATGTTTGACAGTCGCCTCCGCAGTATTTACTACGATAGGATCTTTTCCAAAATACAAACGAAAACATAATACCAAATTCTGAAAATTAAGTATAATTATTTCCAATACTTCGTAAATTTCCTGGAGAATTAAATCGAGAACATACTTTAGCTAGAACGTCGCCGTGAACTACACTATTGGTGGTAAGTAGAAGAGTAACACTCTGCAATACTTTTACTTCTTCGGTACCATTTTCCATCAACATCCATAAAGTGTTTGTGATGAATCGAGCTCCTTTATGGTCCACAGCGTGTTGAGTTATAAGTTTTTGTATCATTCCCAGACATAACTTGGATACAAAATTGATAAAAATTAGTAAAAAATATAATCCATCAGCGATACGTCATTTGACACGCATACCTTTATTATCTTTTGGTCTTTCGTTTCACATCCTTGAACGATAGGATAAAGGATCTGATTAGTTACATGATAAATGGGAGTCTGTGGATTCACACAGGCATCCCTTAACTTTACAATGCTTTCTTCACATGCCTAAAATGATGAGTTCAACTTTTAATATCACTTATATCATTCAATAACATTTTTGACCCAATCAAGCGCTTCAAGAAAAGTACAAAGCTTTGATCAATGAACTCACTTCTTTAATATGAGGAAATTTCTTTTTTGTTTCGATGGATAAATTTTTCAAATCATTCTGAAGAAATTCAAACAACTTTAATGAATTTTCATCAGCGATTCGTTGACGAGCCATATCCTGCATCTGTGATGTTTAAAATTAGGATATCAACTTCGCGAATAAATACATATCTAAAAGATGGAATTTATTATTAATTTTCACACGAAGGTTGCAATAATTCTACATATTTTACCAATTTTGAAATAAAATAAGAGAACTGCAGAAACTCGAATCATAATATTTCTGATAACTAATTGACGCTGGTCGCTGAAGAAATTCGTGAAGATTCTAAAATGAAACAGAACAACCTGGTGAATTTTTACATTTTCTTTCCCCTCTGCTTTATAGTTTTCAAATAAACTCATAGAGTGTAGTGTGAAAATAATGTTAATCGTTTTACTTCTTATTTCTTTATTTTTGAAATTTTAATTTATGTAAGTAATGAGGATAAGGTAAGGTGAGGGTAACTATTGTGATAAAATTCATTATAATTCTGAATCGACTTAATAAAACAAAGTCTATAAAATTACATCAAAGTTTTGAATCATATTTTCATATCACCTTTTCAGTGTTTTCAAACAAAATGTAGATAAATCTTTCAGCTAAGTCAAATTACATCCAACTTCGATTTTCTAGATTTTTACAAAAGCAACGCAGAAAAACCTCGAAATTTCAAATTTCCAAGTTAATGTTTAAGAGCAGCAGTGGTAGCAACAGGGAGGGGCAAAGAGGCCATGGCTTCCCCAAAAAAAGTTCAACTCCTCAGGATGAAATCAAATTAGTATGTTAATTCTTTTTTGATAAGGAAATTAACGAATTTTCTGTGATGTTGTGAAGTTTTTTAATACTTTAATTTTAAAATCTCATATATACCTCTTAAATAAGCCGACCAAACAGTTCCAAAGACTAACAGTACTTTGTTCCATTTCATCGGCCCCCCTATGCTCCCTCCAAAAAAAACATAATAATCTTCTCCACCTTCTCAATTCAGGAGGCACAAATGCAAAAACATTATTCTAACATGTTATTTATTTATTTTGGTACTTCGCCTACATGGGGTTCAATCGGACCCACGGTATGTATCTTCTGCACACATATATGAATCTGCATGATTTGATTTTCTTCTTTGTTACTCTTTTCCACCGCAACGACATTTTTTGTACCCTTCCGAAATAATGTGTAGAAGGTTTTTAATACTTACATATTCAAACCCCAACTCCAATATGTATATCTACATTATTTTATTCGAAAATCAGAAGAAAAAAAACAGTAAACTACATAAACATTTTTATTAAAAATAATTTCGGGTTTATTGAAAGAAAACATATCACTTCAACATAAAAATCTTGACTCATTTTATTCGCTATCGCTCGTTGGTGTGAAAATTATTTTAGTATATAAACCACTTCGAATGCTTCCAAAGCTTCTTCATGTTTGCTCAATGGAAAAGTTGCAAAACGAAGCTTTTCAATTTGAAGATACCTGAATAAGAATTTAGAAATGATATTAACTGGTTGCTTGATATCATTACCAGACAAGCTCCTTCATATCCTGCGTAGGACTACTCGTGTGACATTCATGTATGAAGTTTGGAGAATTCTACTAACTGAAGGAGTGCAAAAAAATCTTTAAATAAACTAGTTTAGCACACTAGTGGTCCATATATTTCAAAAGGGGAAAGGAAATAAAATTCATTTTATCTATCATTTTTGCACTATTTTCATTATTTCTCCTCACCTATCTATCTCCTGTCATCAATTTTTTGACAGCAATACTACCGGTACAAACAGCATATTTTTTTGCCTTCGATGATGAGATAAAAATTTTCAAAGTTAATCACTATGAAAGTGAAAAAATATTTTTCACTTTTATATTTCTTTCCGTACAAGTACATACGATATGCAAACCATCGTACATGAATGTAACATGAGTAACCCTACATTTGGTATGAAGGGACTCATCATTGAGGTGAAACACTCTACGTAGATAGAATAACCAGTGTGTACATAATTAAAATGTTATAAATAAAGTAAGAATGTAGAATTATTGTACCTTTCAGACATAGATTCAATGTAAGACATTGCTCTATCGAACGTATTCGGCGTATTAATGTTTACTCCCAAAACAGTTATTTCATTATAGAACAATTTGTATGGATTGATTCTAAAAAAAAAATAAAAAATAAAAAAATAATAAATTAATTAATTTTCACTTCCACTTAACATAATATATCGTATTATATCATTCTATTTATAACCTTACGTTAAATTTTTTTCCGGAGGTGCAACACCAAAAATCAAAAAAGTACCACCATTTTCAATTAAAGGCAAAACTGCTTGCATAGCTTCTGCGTTTCCGCTACAGTCAATGCAAATGTTGACTTTATATGTTGGATTTTCTTTTTTATACTCCAATATTTCACTCCAAGTTAAACATTTGTATCCTAAATCTACGAAAATTTAAACCATATTATATAAATATATTTTCAATAGAAAATTTTATTATCATTCACTCGTAAAATTTTCAATCAAACGAACCTAACTGTGACAGTATATTTCTCCTATCAACATTTGGTTCAGAAACGATAACTCTCCTATGTCCCAGTAAATGCAATACACAGCTCCACAGCAACCCTATGATTCCTGCGCCGATAATTAAAATATCTGAACCAATGTCGAGATCATATAATTTATCTATTCCATGGATAACGCATGATAGCGGTTCGCAGAGAATTCCTAAAAAAAAAAAAAAAAAGTTAAAAAATAGTACGAATGGTAGCTAAGTCTATTGCATTGGAAAATATGAAACCTTGATTCAGAGATACATTATCGGGGATTTTGGTTACTTGGGAAACATGCACTTTGCAATATTCAGCCCAGCCACCATCGTCGCCCTTTATGCCCAATGTATTTGGTAAACCTCCTTCTACACAAAAATTTGTTCTATGTCTTTTGCACGGAATGCATATACCACAACTCCTGCGCAAAAATTGAATATTAAATTAACTAGTTTATTGCGGACAATTCTACTTACATACTTATTTGGATTCACAGCTACACGATCGCCGATTTTCAAATGAACGTATTTTTCAGAAATATCCACGATAATTCCTGATACCTCGTGTCCAAGCACAATGTTGTCCTTCGAGTCGAATTCACCCTTCATGAAAATCGAAAAATAAATGTAAATTATGGGTTGAACGTGATATTTTATTCGTTAAGTACTATTCTGTCATAAAAGAAAATATTTACTTGTATGATGTGCAAGTCAGTTCCACAAATTCCAGCGAAAAACACTTTAATAATGACATCTGTATCGTTTACTTTGACCGGTATTTTGTCGCGAGTAAAAATCGCTTTTTGGTTTTCGATACAAAGTTTAACACAATTCATTTTCAATAATAATTTTTTTTCAATTAATCAATTAATAAACCACAATTTTAGACTTGTTCTAAGGCAAATGTCATTTTGTCTGCATGTAGGTACATATCTAATAGGAACTTATTTTCAAAAGTTCATAGTTCTCTACCATTCGTTTCGATAACAAATTTATTTAAATTATATTTTTATTTTTCAAATAAACGTTCGCATTAAAATGATAATATCTCATCATTAAAAATTTATATTAGTAAAGCGATAATTCCACAATTTTCACACTGCACCAATCCTATAATTATTACCAAATGTAACACCTATATTCTACTCATATCTTTATCTAAACATTTGATTATGAGTTGAATTTAATCAACGCAGAAGCAGTTCCATTTTCAGTCATGCAATGTAGTTAAGAGATCGCGGCATCGCTTCAAGTTGATTTTTTTTCTTCAAATTTTATTTTAAATTCCTAGATTCCAAAACAAAATTAGTTAGGTATTAATACATTGAAGTCTACTTGCGATTTGATAATGCCAATTAATTGTCGGATACTCTGTAACTTAACAAGTTATAAAGGGTATTTTCGAGAATTTTTTTCTTTTAATGGCAATTCCATATTTATTTCTACGTTGCCCGATTGTTAAGACAGCTCTTAATAGGTACCTATTTAGGTGAGTATAGAGTGGCGAGCTAAGCGTATATGCTCATTATTACTTTGTAAGCTTTACTGCTCATGGTTTTTTACCAATATAACTTTTTTCGGTCTATATTTGATCCAAAGATATTTTAGCTTTCCATATTCCAGGAAATATAATAATTATAGAGCTCCATAATGATATGAATTTTGAACTTACATACATACTTAGTGGCATAATTGAAGGGAGGCCAGGGTAGGCCATTGCCCCCCAATATATTTTAGTCTCTCCATTGCCTTACCCAAGTATCCAAAACATACCTTAAGAACTGAGAAGTAACACAAAAATGTTGCATAATAAAGTATTTTTGGGATGTCCCTTTGTTCCTCCAAAACATCCTGCTTACCTCTCTGTATATGTGCATATGTATATTGTATAACAAGGATATCCGATGACGAGATTACACAGCTAACAAGTAATAACTCTTTTATTTATCATTAAAATCAAGTAAAATTTAAGATATTGAATTCATACAATTTTTAAGCAGAATTCGCGTAGCTCTGAGAATTCTTGCGAGGTGAAACTCCATTGGGAAAGCAATCAAGCCTATACCGTATGTCCTAGTAATAAATTGGCCATATGCCACCATTTGTAAAAATACCTGAAGTATAATTTTTGAATACATCAGAGACATTAGTATAGTTCCTTTTATCGACTTAATAATCTTACTTACTTTAACTTTTTAGCTGAGTTTTCAATAAAAACGACAGCTATTACAGCCTACCTGATTTGGAAAGGGAAGGTCGGGGGAGGGTGGGGTCTTCAAATCTTTGCGTTTCAGAACATTTGTAATCATCTGGCAAATGTCCAACTTTTTGGTAGATATATATTTTTTCCCCCACGCGTAGCGCCGGCGAGTATTCATAAAATTCGCTCAAAATTTGGTGAGGAACTCTTCTTGAAAATGCGCAGAAGTGCTTTTTTTGTTTTTTCGAAAAATTTCAAAATGGCGGATCACTCAAATTTTGAGGGGGCTGGAGAAGGGCAAATAGCTCAAATTTTTCGTTTTTGATCTCATATGAAAGAGTGAGTCACGGACACCAACATATTTAAATTTCAGCTTCCTAAGTGCATTTTGAGGAGAGTTAGCAAAAACCTGTTTTTGAGGAAATTGCGTTTTTTGTGTCACTCACCTTGCGCAGGCGGGTGTGGATAAAATTCGCTCAAAATTCGGTGAGGAACTCTTCTTGAAAATACGCAAAAAAGTTTTTTTGTTTTTTCGATAAATTTCAAAATGGCGGATCACTCAAATTTTGAGGGGGCTGGAGAAGGGCAAATAGCTCAAATTTTTCGTTTTTGATTTCATATGAAAGAGTGAGTCACGGATACTAACATATCCAAATTTCAGCTTCCTAAGTGCATATTGAGAGGAGTTAGATCAAAAAACGGCTTTTTGAGGAAGTTTTGAGTCATGAAATTTCTTGAATCTTCCATATCTCCCCACCAAATCAAGTTAAAGAGGTCAAATTTTGTGTGTGAGGTTAGTTGGTGACCACAATATGACCTCTTGAATTTGGATCAAAATGGATTCAAAATGGCGGATTATCAAAATTTTGAGTAGAGCTTGAGGAGCCTCAAGTTGGTAAAAATGTAATTAATATGAATTCATATGGTTATTGGGGATAAGTTGTATACTATATCCCGAATTCACTTCCATACATGATGTTGGAGGGGGGGAAGGCGGGGTTATCAACCTAAAATAGTGGTGGGGGTACAGGATGGGTCGAAAATTTTAATTGCTGTGTCATATGATAAAATGAGCCCAAGTGAAAAACGTATTATGATTTGGTTATTAGTAAATCAAAACAAGCTCCAATTAAAAACTCAGCTCCAGTAATGCGGCATGGCTGCTTACGTTTTTTTTTTTTTTACATTAACGTGCCATGCATTGCATCTAGACCAGAGGCACGGAAATGCTTAATTTATTATATTTCACAGACTTTTAAATTTTTAATATTTGAAAGATTCAAGTCAAGAAATTTACTAAAAATACCAAAATTATGATTTGTTGAGCAATTTTTTTTTATATTTAATGAACTACAATAGTATTTTTCAAGATCCTCTATAGCTCATCGATCAACAATAAGTGATTCTCACCACTGAAAATTAATTTCGGTATAATCAATCCAAATAATTTAGAGCAATTATTGGACAGATTTGACATTTACATGTAAAATAGTTGTAATCAATCATGTGGTTTCCCTTTTGCAACATAGAACGAGTATTTTGAGAAAATTAAAGCTTGAAAACGTTTTCAGTCTTTAGACGACGAAATACAGTTTTCGAATGGAAAATAATTTAAAGTTGTTCTCAATTCAATTTTTTTTTCATTTTTGAAAATTTTAAATCATTTAAACAAATGTTCTAATGGACTATGAAAAGTGATGATTTTCTCAAGTATTTTGAGTGATATTTGATAACTAATGGTCTCTTGCCTTTTGCATTTTTCAGAACATACAGAAATTTCCATAACTTTTAACATATCTAAACATCGAGAGTGATTCCATTTTTTATACACACAAAAAAAAAAAAAAACACTTGTTGCATAAAAAGTGTAATAACAAAAATATTTTGAATATAGTAACCATAACCTCGAAACAAATCTGTCAATATACATAATACATAAAAAATAACCGGAGCATAAAAATCTGTTGAAATTGAAAAATACTGAATTGCACATGTTTAGCTATTCCTTAATACAGACTGGATAGTCTCAAGGCTCTCTTCTAAACATTTTTTAAACTTAGATCCATCAGTTTGATCATTATAATTGGTTATCGCAGCACCACATTCATCATTTCTAATCATATACCTGCAATAAAGTGAAAAAATTAATTTCATTCAATTTATAATCAATGAACCACTTCTTATAATCGTCGAGTAACTTACGCAATGCCAAACCCATCCTGTACCACAGGCCCGAATCCACCACCTAACACTACATCGGACGATAAAGTCGATGTTGATAATATATTATGGTTTATAATTTGGTAACTTTTATCGGTATATATTTCAGGAAGAACATGCGCCCTTTTTTCAGCTAATTTCCTAAGAGCAAACAGATGTCTATCGAATCCTTGTCCTGTGAATAATTGAACAATAATCAAATCAAATAAATACTCGAATCGATTACATTGGAATCGCGAGTTTATATTCGCTTAAATACCCACCCATAGCCGCATTTTTTACTAAACTTCCGTGAACTTTGGAACAATTATCGATCATTTTACGTAATTCCTCGTTACTAGTATTTTTGGCAGTGACGGCTTCGCAGAACTGTTTCGTTTCTACGGTACATGGTCTAATAGTTTCAGTTCTACCGTGTTTAAACGCAGCTGTACTACATGATTCGTAGGTTGCGACCGTTTTACGAGCTAAATTGTAATATGCTAACTAAAACGTGAAATATAAAACAGTAAAAATCATATATGTCGTATCTTAACATCAAGAGATGTTCATTTTTCCACATACTTGGAAGGATAACTGCATTATAGCGTCGGGGCTAACTTTGAACTTTTTACACTGAGATTTTCCGATACCATAAGTAAAATCGTTGAGATCTAAAGAATCGCAAATTTTTGTAAAAGAAGATTGAGCTTGACTGATATCATTTTTAACTTTATCATCTAAAACAAAATCTGAAAAAAAAAAATCGGTCACTTTAAGTTTCCTTAGAACATCACTTGAGCCTCAAATACGCACTTAGTTTTCTGGGTACGCTTCCAGCTGACAAGCTAACAGTTTGAGTTTTTTCGGTAACTCTGGGTTTTTCTTTGGAGTCATTGTAAATATCTTGGAAATAACGTAAAACAGCTACTCCATCGCCCCACGAATGTTCGAAATTCAATCCGGCAGCTCCATTAGCGGCGCAAATTAACGTGAATGATTTGTCGAACCATCTGAAAAACATGTAAAAATAATTTCTCTCGATAAGCGAAGTAAAAAAATCATTCGCTTACCTATTCATGCCGTCAGAATGCAAAAACCATTTACAAATATCTTTCGATGTTTCTGAAATAGATTCGTCCAAAGCAACCGCGAACAAACTCGTATCTATTACATTTAGGGATGCAGCATTTCCTATATTTTCTAAATGTTTCCTCGTTTCAGCCCACTTATTTCTCTCGCTTGAAGTAAGAATACCTAATGGATATTCTGCAGGAGGAGTATTATCATTTAAGATGTGGTTAATAGAAGAAAAAATCACTTCTGGGCTCAAAATATCACCTAAAATCCGAGAAATATTTAATTAAAATTTTCACCTATATGCAAATATCAACATGCACATTGCAAATGATCTAACCGTTATCATCTAGAACGTCGACAGCGTAAAAATGGCCTCGTCTTAAGACCACGATGTGTTTTTCATTATCACTATGCAATAAACGATCTTTGCCAGTTTCTGGAATTCGTGTACTACTAAATAAATGAGAGTATTGCACCATATCTAAAGGGTATGCCTGTAACGAGAACAAATTAGCTTGATATTGGATTTCGAACGATCAATAAATCATTCAAAACTACTCACATTAAATAAATAAGCACCATACCAACTGACTGCGGAAGGTAGTAATGAGGTTACACGACGAAACAACTGAGTATCACTTTTTTTCGGATTCAAGTGGAATACTTCCGGTTCCAATATATTTTCTTTCAGAGATTTATAAAATCTACGAAAATAAACAACTACAACATTTCATACGATAATTTTTTGAAATATTCAACCATCTTCACTATATACCTCAACGAAGAAATAATTAAATTGGAAGTCTTTACGAGTTGCTTATCATAAAAATTGTTATTATAATTGACGAATATCAACGCAGGATTATAATTAATTGGCAAAGGTGTCCTGTCACTAAGGTACATGTGGAACCATGGTTCAGATATATAACTAGTGTGTTTATTACATTCATCACGATTTTTCAGTTCTGTATTTAAAACAATTCCATCTCCGTGTTGGAATTTTCTGACAATGTTTTCGGTGTTTTCAAAATCTTATTACTTAATATGGGCTTTAAAGATTGCAAATATCTCTCGCAAGTATTCGATAATTCTGGAATGGGTAAACGAGGTAACGATTTTTGGAAATGTAATGTTGGAACGATACTTTTTTGGATGTATTGGTAATCATCGCTGAATGAGCTGAAACAAAGCAGGTTCGTACTATGTATATGGCGAGTAAATAGAGCATGCATAATTCGAAAAATAACTCAGGTTAGCAGAAATTACCTTTTTTTTCTCAACACCTGGCAAGAAGCTGTCAAGGATTTGTGGAAATTCTATATAAAAAAGTAGAATTACGGATTAGTCATTTTTTGACAGGAAATATATGGTGAGATACTGAGCATTGAATTCCATACGTACATGTCTGCTGTTTCTGCTGAGTTGTAACATATTTGTAACAAAATATAGATAACTGTTGCTATTTTGAAATAACTTCAACTGATTTCGTAACTAACACACGAAGTTTTGTGCTTTCAGCGTATATGTACTGGTGAAACACTAAGTTAGTGAAGGGACATTTTGTGAAACAGAATCACATTTAAATTACGTAAATAACATAAAATACGGTGCCAAAATTGTAAATACTTGAGTTGTTGATGATAGTTGATTTGTTTTGTAGATTAAAGACCTTCAAAATGATAAGGAAATCAACAGCTTTTTTGAACCAGCTTGAACTTAGATAAAAAATAAGATAAATTACCTCAGCAACCTACACGTTTCATTGTTTAGCCTGATCAAGATTCAAGTCTGACACTGTGACACCAAAATAACCGAAATAACGTATACCGGGAAATTTGAGATTATGTAACAATTTTTTTTTTTTTTTTTGTTAATGGATAGAAATCCAAGCCCGAACCAAAACCCAAAAACGTTGAAAACCAGTTGTTTTAGGCTAGTGAAACCGTGAATGAGTGGAAACCCATAAGGATGAAGTAATTTATGGGACAAGGACAAAAAGATTCGGTTTATAAAATATGTTACCGTTGGAAGGGTTATTCAACGAAACCGAAACCGAAATCGTAACCTACAGTCAAAAGTAAACACTCTCCCATCCGGCTTCCTTCATCAAAAAATATTATTTCATTTATTTCTGAAAATATTCTGATGTTCGATTTTATGAAAAAAACGCATTTCAAATTTTATTTTCTAAAAAGTGTTATTCAGTGTTATGTATATTTAACAGTTCGTTTGCGTTCGTTGCCAGTTACCTATTTCAATTTTAGTCAAATACTGAAAAAAATTGATTTTTTATGGTTTATAGCAAGCCTTACTTAACGTAATTATGAAAAATTCTAGTCAGTGTTTTATTAATCTGCAGGTTATCTTCACAGTTTTGAAAAATTCCTCGTAAAAATGGGATCGAAAAAGAAGAATCGCTGATTTTTTAAAGTAAGATTTTTGTGACAGTTTCATCAGAATTTGCAGCTTGACTCACTCATTACTCATCATCCATATAACCAAATATCTTGGACTTTGTAAACGACGCAACTCATGAAGCACGTAATAATGCGCTGATATACTAAATAATCTATAATTTCATCCCACTTCGCTTTGCATGGCTTGTGTCATCAATGTAATATGACGTCTTCCACATTCGCGTATTATTCTTTGAAAAACTCTTTTACCTTTGAACTACTGAAGCATCCTCGAACGTTAGTTTTGTGCTATATACTTTGAGAAAAATTCGATGTTCATGTAGAACATTGGCTTTCGAATCACGCTACATGAAATTATCATCATTCAGCATCGAAAAACGCGTTAATAAAAATTTTCAAATCTCTAGAAAATTGTTTATGCAAAAAGTATGCGACGATAACCTTTAAACAGAGCCCGATTAATTGTATAATTGGTCAGAAGCTTCTTATCGAATTGTTAATCAACTGAGAAAACGGTAAAAATGTTAAAAATTCTCGTCCGCTAATTATTTTTTTTCCAACTTTCTGTTATCTTGCATACTTCACATGTAATAGCATTGACGCGGCTTTGTTTTGGTGTACAGATTTCATTTATAATACGCCAGATTTGGAATAATAAAAAGACGATGTTTAAAACAGCCCAATGATATTATTAATCCTAATCGTTCTTTCCATCGCCAATGGATTTTACACCTCAGCTGAAATCTATGGTAAGTTTATCTCTACTAATTCGTTGAAATTTTATAACATTTCGTAATTTTTTTTTCGCTCTAAGGTGACGATACATCACCTCCGCAAGGTATCTGTAGCTTCTACCATGGCCGAATTTGCAAGAGTTATTTGGACCAGTCGGTGCGAGTATGGTTTAATAATTCTAAAGAGAGTATCGGCGGATTAGAAAACGAAAAAATCGTCACCGGATTATGGAAAGAAATGATCGAAGGTTTCACTGAACCATGTCGCAGTGCTGCCGAGGTAAAGCTCACAGTGCATTTTCAATTGATTGAAAAATTTACCTCTAGGTTTCTCATATATTTGATTTTCATTTCCAGAAACTTCTCTGCACGTACGCTTTTCCCCAATGTGGCTCCGAAAACGGATTTCAAATCGGTTTGCCTCTGTGTTACGAGGACTGCGTAGCTGTACGAGACCTATTTTGTTACAACGACTGGGCGTTGTTACTGGCCAATAAAGAAAAAGGAATTTATTTGAATTCGAGGGGTCATTTTTCGTTACCGAATTGCGATAAATTACCTAAATATAATTCCAACGATAAGTCACCTTCGTGTTCCTACGCTAAACTGACGGAAATGAAAAAAGACGAAATTACCTGTATGTGCTAGTAATACTGTAAAATTTTCTATATTACTGTATCGCATCATATTACTATTAATCTTTAATATATTCGTTGATAGACGACTGTATCAAAGGAAACGGTCGGTATTACCAAGGCACTAAGAATGTTACCAAATCTGGAATACCTTGTCAGCGTTGGGATTCGAAATCCCCTCACGAATTCGAACGCCCTCCCAAAGTATTCCCGGAAATTCAAAACTCCGAAAATTACTGTCGAAATGCTGGAGGCGAAGTATCCTCTCCCTGGTGTTATACTGCTAATCCCAATATTCGTTGGCAGTACTGCGACATACCAGTTTGCAGTGGGTATTTTTTTTTTTAAATCAATCTTGTTATCATTCGCCGTGCCAACTAAAGAATTATACCTGCACTTGGCTATTTTTAAAGCTAATTATGGTTGCAATTGAAGAAAAAATAACAATGCTTATGCAAGGGTTTTCAATATCTCCAAACTTGATGAAAAACCGCTGGGCTTGGGAAAAGAAATTGATTGTATAAGCATGAAATTTCCTGTAAGAACTTATTCATTTATTTATTTTTGTCTACGTTCAACGTAAGAAATAGTTTATAAAAATTACGAAACTGATGTCAGTGGACAGGGGAATTCGACAAATATCATCCAGCTTCCATCAATGTGAAGTGTTTCTCGAGAGAAGGATATGCACGTAAAGCCTATCTGTTCATGGAAGGAAAAAGACAATCATGCGAACTACACCAAAAATAAAGAAATTATATTAAAGTCATTTTCATCAGGATTTTGAACACAAAATTATTATTTTCACTACTTAGTACTTAGCTACTTACATATTCTAGAAAAACATTTTATAATTTCTGTTTATTTTCAAAATGGGAGGAACTTTTGAATATTGAAAATTTTAATAAGCAATTGGTGAAATTTAATTTTAAAGACGAACGGCAATTTTATGTTGAATTTCTTATTCTCATTTTCATGTTCTATTCGCCTTTGAATCCAAGCGAAAAAGTTTTTGAGTCGAAGTAAAAAATTTTTATGAAAAATTTATATCATTTTTTCTTTTTAAATTTATGTTGTTAAGCATTTTTTTTATTCAAATTTTTTAACAAAAATTTTAAAATAAAAATATGTTTACAAAATTATCTTAAATGGCGAAAAAAACCCAACTTTTTATTTTTATTTTATAAAAATGTGAATTCGAAATTTGAAGGGAAAAATTATTAAAATTTCAATATTTTAATCATGAAAATGATATTGATTTTTTATTGTATGTAGAAGAGGAAGTGTGAAATAATTACGAAACAACTCGCTTCAAATTTCAATCCTCAAATTTGCTGGCAACATACCCGCAAATGTAATCAAATTAAAAAAAAAAGTAAGCAGCCATGCCGCATTCCGGAGCTGAGTTTTTAACTGGAGCTTATTTTGATTACTAATAACCTTGCTTAACCGTTCATGACTACAGGTCACACCCAATACCAAGTTTGAAAACCCCAACCCTATCCTTTCCAAAAACATTTAAGAAGTTGAATTTGGCACAAATGTAGTATTTCTTGCCATGAAATAATCATGTGAACACATATTTCTCAAATTATAACTATTTGAGGGTCCTCAAATTATCTTCAAATCTTGATAATCCGCCATTTTGACTCAAATTTAATAGTTCATATTCTTGTCACAAACTAATTCTACACACGAAGTTTGACCATTCTAGGCCGATTTGGTGATGAGATATGGAAGATTCATGAAATTTCCTGCAGCAATTTCCCCTCCAAAAGCCGTTTTTTGCTCTAACTCCTCTCAATATGCGCTTAGGAAGCTGAAATTTAATATGTCGGTGTCCGTGACTCACTCTTTCATATGAGATCAAAAACGAAAAATTTGAGCTATTTGCCCCTTCTCCAGCCCCCCTCAAAATTTGAGTGATCCGCCATTTTGAAATTTATCAAAAAAACAAAAAAACTATTTTTGCGTATTTTCAAGAAGAGTTCCTCACCGAATTTTGAGCGAATTTTATCCACACCCGCCTGCGCAAGGCGAGTGACACAAAAAACGAAATTTCCTCAAAAACAGGTTTTTGCTAACTCTCCTCAAAATGCACTTAGGAAGCTGAAATTTAATATGTTGGTGTCCGTGACTCACTCTTTCATATGAGATCAAAAACGAAAAATTTGAGCTATTTGCCCTTCTCCAGCCCCCTCAAAATTTGAGTGATCCGCCATTTTGAAATTTTTCGAAAAAACAAAAAAAGTACTTCTGCGCATTTTCAAGAAGAGTTCCTCACCAAATTTTGAACGAATTTTATGAATACTCGCCGGCGCTACGCGTGGGGGAAAAAATATATATATACCAAAAAGTCGGACATTTGCCAGATGATTACAAATGGTCTGAAACGCAAAGATTTGAAGACCCCACCCTCCCCGACCTTCCCTTCCCAAATCAGGTAGGCTGTAATAGCTGTCGTTTTTTAATTAAAAACTCAGCTAAAAAAAATAAAAATAAAAATAGAATTATTTTTAGACAATTTGTGAATTCGATTCATTTATTTTCACAATAAATTTAAGTATGTTCAAAACTTTTTTTTTTTTTGAAAACCTACAAAATTTATTGTTATTGAAAATGAGGACTAAATGAGATCTAAAAATAAATGATATCATTTTGAGATAGAGCTGTGATACTTTGAGAATCCTCGAGAATTGAAAATTGGTCATAATTTATCTCCAAGTCTTAAACAGTTAAAGTGTAGCTCATACTATGCAGGTGACTCGTAAATCATACATTCATTATTCATTCTTGAAAATACACAAAATTTAATTCCATTCACTCACGCACCCCCCCCCCCCTCAACTAACTAAATTTTATTTATATCCTCGATGAATCAAGTATTTTGATACGTTTTATTAGAACTAAACTTCAAATATCTAAAAATTATGTGTTTCTGAACTTAGCAGCGCTACGTGGCACTACAAAAAAAAATTATTTACAAAAGGGTTTGCGCATTAATGCTCAAATATACAGGCACTTCTAAGTAAATATTGACTCTAAAAAATGATTTTTGTACTTTTTTTTTCTTCTAAAACTTAGTTGTTTATTCTTCAGTTGTAACCGCAATTGATTTTAAAGATGGTAAAGCGCAGCTTCACTATAGTTAGGTTAAAGCATCTAATCAGTTCTCTTATTTTAATTTTTTTCAACTATTTTTAGATGCCTCAGCTGTAATTAAAGAGGAAAAAATGTACGATACGCTTGAGAGAATGTTGCAGATTTTTTATAAGTACCCTTATTTAATAGTTATCATCGCTTCGGGGAGTGTGCTCTTCTGTATTTTACTTCCATTAGTATTGCTATGCCATAGAATGTGCAGAAAGAAACTGGTTGTATATCGCCCCACACCTACTCAAGTAAATCGCAATTTATTTAATTTTTGCTCGTGTATCGAAGAATTATTTCATTTTTTTCAATTAACTGAATTTAATTGGAATTATTGATGATACAATTTTTTTTAATTTTTGAAAATTATCTTATGTTTTTAGGATGTCAATATAGATTTACAAAAGTTGCCTGATAACAAATCTTATCACAAATCCAGTGCTTGTCTTAATCCGAAATTAGAAAAGTTGGAGTTTCCTAGAAACGATATCATTTACATTCGCGATCTAGGCCAAGGTGCTTTCGGTAGAGTATTTCAGGTAAATGAATCGTTCGTTTTAATATTCATTCCATAAAAATTTCTCGTAAAAAAAAAAAAAAAAAAACGAACATTCCCTCCAATTCCAGGCTAAAGCTCCAGGCCTCCTTAAAGGAGAAGAATTCACCATCGTGGCGGTAAAAATGTTGAAAAACGAAGCCACCGATGACCTACAAACCGATTTCGAAAGAGAAGCGTGCCTATTAGCCGAATTCGATCATCCAAATATCGTAAAATTATTAGGCGTCTGCGCGGTCGGTAAACCAATGTGTTTATTATTCGAATACATGGGTCGAGGAGACGTCAGCGAATTCCTGCGTTCTTGTTCGCCAGCAATTACATTCTTCGATCGGCTGAAAACGGCAATATCTTCCAGGTATCCATAGATTCCTTCCCAATATATTTTTCAACTCAAAAAAAAAAATTGAAATAATAACCTTCATATTTTCAGGATATCCAGCTCACCACTCTAGATTTATTAAATATCGCTCAACAAATAGCAGCCGGTATGGTATACCTGTCTGATCGTAAATTTGTGCATAGAGACTTGGCTACTCGTAATTGCCTCATCAACGACGCCATGGTCGTGAAAATCGCTGATTTCGGTCTATCGCAGAAAATGTACTTACAAAATTACTACAAAGGAGGCGAACAGGATGCCATTCCTATTCGATGGATGCCTCTGGAAAGCATCCTCTATAACAAATACACCATCGAATCGGATGTATGGGCTTTTGGCGTATGCTTATGGGAAGTGTTCTCATTCGCTCTACAGCCATATTACGGTATGACTCATCAGGAAGTCGTGAAATACATTAAAGACGGAAATGTCCTACAATGTCCCGACAATACTCCCAAAAACGTTTATGATCTCATGAAACTATGTTGGAATAAAAAGCCCGCAGCTCGACCCAATTTCGAGTCATTTACCAAACCCTAGATATCATTAGGTTAGATATAATGCGCCAAAATGGAATGTTACAAAGTATCGCCCATGTTTGAAGACTACGAGTGAGAATAAACGAGATTTTGACGCTAATAAGAAAATACATGATTTTTTTACTCAACTTTACATTTCAATAACGTTCCTTTAAGTTAACGAATGAACGGATACCTACTTCGCTAGCTTTTTTCATTCATTTAATTTTTCGCTAAGTGCATTTACAAATAATACGAGTAAAATATCTACATCGCAATATTAGTAAATATGATTTTATATTTTATGTTTTCTTCCCGTTTCCCTTAAATTAAGATACATCATCTGATACTTTCATTTTCTAGTCTATCGTATAAGGTTGTCAATTTCCGTGCCATTATCTGCACTTTATGTTCAATAATCGATTTTTTGGGTGTTTTTATTTAGCTTTTAACGGTGGTACATGGCGATGATCAACTGCGATTTCAAAGTCAAACTGCCATAATGTTGATTTTTTAGTGATAATTAAGATATCTTCCATTTGCTTTATTCAATTGAGAATTTTTATCTCGAGATGAATACCGTTTTTTTTTTTTTTTTTAATTTTTATTTATTTCTTATTGATTGATACTAATTTTTTTATGTGCCTTTAATTTTTATTCTTATTTTATATTTTGTGGTTTTCAACGACGATGTTTCAAGATTATTTTCTATATGTTTTTAATTTTTTATTATATTCTTAATTATTGCTCTCGTTGTTTAGTAATTACTAGTCGTTCGGTGTTTTCATTATTGTGAATTGGCTTTTTATTCTTATATGTGAGAAATAAATGTCATATTTTGAAATTTCGAGTTTTTTTTTTTTTTTAAATAACTTTATTTTTTGTCGCTCGGCAGCCTGATATAAGTTCTTTTGTTAATATATTGTATTATTTCCAGGTATGGTATGTGTCAAGTGTAAGAGTATGAAATTGTTCACTTCATAATTTATTCTCAAAAAAAGCTCACTTCAAGTTCGTTTAAAAAAAAAAAAACTACAATTTGAAGTTCATAAGTGAACTTCACTAAACTCATTGTTCACTCAGAATCTCCTAATTTCGATTTGTCCATTCCATCCAAAGCTAGCAATATCGGAATAATAGATGGAGCAGAGAAGGTTACTTTCTTCAATTTTTAGGCGAAAAAATTGATGTAACATTTTTTAGAGCATGTAATTTTTTATAAGAATATAGTTTCATTTTATTCGGGCAACTACAATGAGCAAATCATCTACAAAATATTTTATCTAAACATAAGCTTCTTCATACCACATTTATGGATATTCACTACTCATGCATGAGATTTTGTCTATTCAAATTTCCAAGAGGGCTAAAGTACGAAGGTTTAAAAACACATAAGATTTTTCAACGGGTAATGAAATAATTCTGTGTCACTTTTTTTTTTTTTTTCCTTTTTATTATACTGGGCGTGTATAATTGCCAGGATTGTTACGCCCAGTGTAGAGAGTTTAATTTATATTTGGTTTTTATATTTTATTTTGTGTATGAAGGATAGGATTTTTTTTAATTCGTCTGGGTTGTCCGGTATGTTGGTTGTTTGGATGTTTAGATTGTCACGGGTTTGTTTGATATTGGGGCATTCAAAAAGGAGGTGTGTGACTGAAACTTGTTCGGTGTTACAAAATTCACATAAGGGTTTAGGGGCTTTTTGAAAGAGATGGTTATGGGTAAATTTTGTATGTCCAATTCGGAGTCTAGTAATTATTATTTCCTCTGAACGATTTAGCTGAGATGAATTTTTCCAAGGTTTTATAGATTTTTTGTGTCGAAAAAGTTTGTTTTGGGTTTTTGTTGTCCAGTTGTCTTGCCAATTTGAGAGTTCAATTTTGGTGAAAAGATTTTTTATATCTTGGATTGATGTAATATCGATAGGGGAAAATTGGGTGGCGGATTTTGCGTAATTATCTACTTCTTCATTACCAGTAATTCCTACATGGCTTGGTATATACATGAATTTAATGCTAAAATTTAGTGTTTTAAAGAGATATAGTTGATAATGTATGTTAAGAACTATTGGATCGATTGAGAATTTGTTTTGAATGGTTGTTAGGGCGCTTAGAGAATCGGTTTGGATTAAAAAATTTATTGTTGTCTGAAGCAAGATTGATAATATGTAATGTCTTTCGTTTATGCGAGATCTTATGTTCTTTGCACGAATAGGTCATATGAGTTCACGATCTTTCGTGTTGGTCTCAACTCTCGAGGGACACCACACACCAGAGGAATAAAGTGAATCGGTGAGGAAGGTAGTTATAATAGTTGCTAAATGACCTTGGAAACGCGTCATAAAAATTTCAGTACTTCAACTCAATTTCTAGATTTTCAAAATGAAGTCACAATTTTAAATTTTTCAAAAAATTAATTTTTGGACAATTGAATATTTTTCAACGGTCAAAGTCATTTTTGTCGTTATAAGACTGAGAAAAATTTTAGACGTTCGTATTCTTTTAATTTAGATCTAATTTAATTTTTTTTTGAAGAACCAATTTTTGTTATTTCCAAAAATGAACGACAAATAAATGGGTAATTTAATTGATCGTGAGCACGATATGTGCCTATATAGGTTATTTTGGACTCAAGATGCAAACTATGCTCGTTTTTTACCAAACAAAGCTCCCCAAAACATCACATTATGTGACTTTGTATAGATGCTTCAACATCAAAAAGCTCAGAGGTATTCCAATGGAACCAAAATTGAGCAAATTTTGCCTCTTGAGTCTGAGAAAGCTTAAATTAAATCCATACTGTACACACAACCAATGAATCACTCATTTTTCGTTCATTTTTGAAGACAATAAAATTGTTGCTATTTGAAAAAAAGTTTAAAATGGTTTTGACCTTGGAATTTAAAAAAAAATTGGTGTTAATATTTTTTTCAGTCTGAATGACAAAATAACTTTGGAAAGTAAAAAAAATTTATAATCACCCAAAAAAACTTTTTACTTTAAATTTTTCTTTTACTTCATTTTGAGGGGTTTAAAAAATTAAAAATTGAATAACGGAGCTAAAATTTTTACATTATACGTATATCGTAACTGACAATTACTTACGCGATTTCAAATATGGTAAATTAAATATTACTGCTCAGTTTTACTTACATCCCACTGCGACGGTAAGAGTGTTACTTATCATCACAGTGTGACGGTAAGTTAATATTACGTCATACCTCATGTAACATTCCCCGATATACGTATAATGTAAAACATCTTACAATACAGGTGTCGTAGTGAACGACGCCTGTATAGTAATATACTATTATAAGGTCCTTTTGATATCATTTAAAAACTGTTACGACCACACCCCATTACTTTTTGGAGAAAAAAAAATGAAATTTGGCCCACCTTACCACACAATATCGGCGCTTTTGCAATATTGTTAAATCACCCTATTCAATTCAACTCATCAAATGAAAAAGACAAATGCTTGAAAACAAAATTTCATGAAAATGTATATAACAATTTTTCAAATTTAAGTACAAATACATAATTACCTTAGATTAAAAAGAAGAAAAATAACGCAAATGCACGAATTACAAAACAGTAACTCCCATGGCGCTTCGTATAAATTCGAAAATTCACTAAAGCGTGATACAGCGATAGATGAAAAATACACGAAATTAAAAAATATCAAGAATAAATGTTTCTTCGAATACACAATTAATAAATAATATTACTTAAACGTGAACGTATTTTGGAAACTTAAGACTAGTACATAAAAACCGAAAAAAAAAAAAGAAAAGAAAGAAAGAAAGATAAGGGTAATACGAATTAAAAATCCCAACGTCTATCGGCATAAATGTAAAATCACAGTTGAGGCGAAAATTTCCTCCGAATGGGTTGCGGTAACGCCGGCATTAGGCTAGAAGGAATTATATTCCAATAAACCTAATGCAAAAATCTATATTTTACGCCGCTTCTGGTATGATCGTCTGATTGCCTATCGACCAATTAAATTAAAACGTGTAACCTAGCTGGGGGTTTTTCATAACATACGCCTGGATACATACTTTTGTTTATACTTATCTAAATTCCAATACTCATTATATATTAATTTTATTAGGAACAAATGAAAGATGACTATCAATGTGAATATAGAGACCCAAAAGAAAGTCGGTAGGCCTCCCAAATGGTGTCCGTGTTTATGCATTATGATTAGATTCCGTTCTTGAGCAGGAGCTAAGAGGAAAAAAATGATAAAATTAAAAAAAAATCTATTTTAGTTTCTAAATCGCAAAAATTCCAAGGCATACCTTCAGCGACCTCCTTAACGTGTAATGTATGTCTTAATTCTTCCATATGTTGTTTATCGGACGTTATATATAATATGGCAGTAAAAGGTTTAGTTAATTTCACCGGAAGCTGAAGAATTTCTTGTCTGCAAAAACGATAAAATTAAATCGCTGCGTCTAGGATTCTACACAAATTTCATCAAAGTTTGAACAATTACCCGAGTTGCACTGGACTGTCTAAACAACCACCATCGCAAGCGTAATAAGTTTTGTCGCTTCGATCGAGAGCTACGTAAAGAATAGCTTTATCATTTTCGTCTACTTCTACAGTAACGTTTACGTGCGTTTGATTACCGTAATTTATTCTCCTGTAATACGAGAAATAGAAATGTAATAAAACACATTAGCTCATTTTTCATAACGAGATAATGGCTGACACCTCGATAAAATACCTAAAATGATAATTTCGATGCAAAAAACTAGGATGCATATTAAATTCTAAATGTTGCTTGCTAAAACGGAAGCTACCAAAACTCAACACCATCGCTTGAATAACACCATCGGCTCCTGCTTTCACTAAATTATAACACCCCTGAATAAAAAATAAAAGAAAAAAAAAAAAATAATTCTTCATTTCAGGATTTTTTATCCTCCACCCATAATGATAAATACTCACTTGTTTTTCCAAAGTGAGTAACCACAAAGAAACGATACTATTTATATCGTCAACGGTTTCCATATTGCCCCATAAATTATCAGCTTCTCTGAACATTAAAAAATGAATAAATAAAAATGAAAAGCATTACAACGTATTCGTTTATCACGTACAAATAATGACAGGACTTACAGCGTGTGGTGATTACTACCGTAACAGCCTTCAACATACGATAAGCTATTGGTGACGAAGGATTTAACATCGGCTGTAGTAGTTTCCTCGTGAAATAAAGCTGGTACCGAAGATAGCACGTTATAAATGGTGGCATTAATCTGATCACCATTTAAAGCACCGTTTGCTTTGGAATAGCTTATTGAAAAACCAGTATTCCATAGATGATTCCAGACATTAATATGATCTTGTTTCAAATCGAAATACGGTTTAGTCAAAGCCAATTTCATATACTACAAAAAATACACATGTATATTTACTCATGAAATTCGAAGATATAAACGAAAAAAAAATTAAAAAATCTGCGAGCAGCTACATCGCAAAACTAAAACTGAGTTTATAATGAAGATATGTTTGGATCAATTACTGGTATAATGATGTTATCTCTAGAAACTCACACTGAGTGGAGGCGGCAGGTATACAATTGTAGCTGAATGATCTCAGAAAGAAGTCGAAAAGTTTAGCCTCCAAAATAAATCATAGTTTTTCACAATTTATATGTAAAAAAAAACAATTGTTGGACAATTCAGAATTCCAGAAATGGTCCGAAACACCAAATTTCCTTTTGCCTTCAGCCCTCCGGCTCCACAAATTAGGTAGGCTAAAAAAGCTATCTTTTCTATTACAAACTCAGCTATAAAAAATATATATAACAATAAATTAACAACTCTGGCAATACATACTGAAATAGCTCTGTTCTCATTTTCAGGTACCATGGAGTTGAACTGATTTTGGTAACACGAGTATACACGATACTAGTGAATATTTTTAATTTAACAATTTCCACCGCAGGTATCTACACATACCATAACAAGTTGGTCAAAAAATTATTAAAAATAAATCGTAAGAAAAATCCGAGAAAATCAATTACGTACTTCTAACTGATGAGCAATTTTATTCGTTACAATGGAGACAATCAGAATTTTATCCGTATAAGGATCCAATACTTTACCACTAATCACGATAAAATCTTCTTTTTCATTTTTCTCGACATTTTGTAACCTAAAAAAAAATTCTTTATCAACCCACAATCGCTCGAGAAAGATTACACTGGAGATTTTCATAATTTAAATACTCACTTGATAACCCTAGTAACGGTGTATCCCATAACGAATGTCCTTTTCTTAATAAACTAAATACAAATTTATCCTTATACGAGTTCTTGATAGAAATCTCTTGCATAAGAATAGACGGAATAGTGCGATGAGCATAGTACGTATAAGTAGCTCGGATTTGATTATCGTAGCATTTATCAATATAAGCGATTCCATTGGTATAATGTACCCAGTCTCTTCAGTATACTGTACCGGTATATCAACCTTCACGTCCGGATAATACGGTACATATAGAGATAACGTACGGCCAGATTTCACGTACAACGAAAAATCTCCATTCAACGGCACCCCGAAATGTCCATTACCGATGAAGAGTGCATAATTCCGTTCATTAGTTTCCGGATAATGATCCACTCGAGCATTTGATTTATCAGCTTCTTTACGTAAATTTAAAATATCGAACCAGGGTCGCATTTAGACTCTGTAAAATAACGTTGATTGAGTATCATAGTAGAAAGAATGTACGTAACACGTGTCTATAACTATACCTCTGATTTCCGGTTCCTGGTAGAACATCCACCGAAAATACGAAGGTCCGAAGACGATAAGGAAGATTACGGTGAAGATAATACACAAGTAACATCTTCGAGACCATCTAGGTAGTGTTACGTGGTACGGAATCCATCGATCCATTTAATTTTCACCATCAATGAACTTTTCGAGTGCTAATTTCAAGTATCTCTCGATTCTCTACATAGCTCTATCTAAGCGAACTAAACGTAGATTTTCACATACCACTTTTACAGCTAATCATGATCTGAAATTAAAAGTAAAAATTTATTCTACCTTAATGATAAAATTTAAAATCTTATAGATTTTAAGAAAATTGGGACTAATTCATGATAAACTTTGGATGAACAAATGGACACGAATTCTCGAACATTTCCATTCCAACAACGAAAACACTTCTGAGAATGAAATGGACGTTGATTACTAACTGTAAAATATGAGAAATTAAAACAAATACTTACCGGTGATTACGTTTCGATGAATTCTTCAATAAAAACTTCAGTTTTTCGATCGATTCATATGCAACGAAATACACAAGTTTACATTTATCTTATTCTTATCACACAATTCAATAGTGACGTCACAATGCGGTAATATCATTATGTTGAAGGCAAAAGTATTGCGTTCCTAGATATTGCAGGCGATTTGTTTTTTTTTTTTTAGTGAAGTGTTTCAAGTGCTTTTCAATTTTTTTTTTTTTTGAGTTTTCATCATTTTTTTTTCCTATAATTATGTATAGGCAAAAGTGATAAAAATACAATGAGTTATTTTTCAAACTTTTTCAATGATGCATAATTATTATGGATAGTGCAATCATATTCGATACTGCAAAGAGATAAAAAAATTGTCCAGTAAGATTGAATCTGGAAACATTTGACAATTTTATTCTTGAGAGTAAGGCAAAACCCTCATCTAAAAAAAAGTCGAAACGGCCCCTTTTTTTAACGAGGTTTGAACAAAGGTTAATGAGGTTTCCTACAATAAAAATAGCTTGATGCAAATTTTCAGTTTCTTGAATATTTAAATATTGTTAAATCGTACAGTTCTTCCATGGGAACACTGGTCGTTTAAATTTAGGCTGAAATAGAACAATTAAGCATTTCATAATTAGTTGATTATGTCTACTCTAATTGCCAGAAATCATTTAAAAAAATTTAATCTTCCTAAATTATGCCCTGAAGTAAATTCATAAATTTCTCGCGCATTAAAAAAATGTTTACCTCTTAGAAAAATTCCGCCACTCCACCCCTCACCCTTTACCCTGGCTGTAAACCAGTTAACCTGCGAAACTTGTGTATTGAAAATAATTTTCAGAATTCCTCCCACTGATATATCTTGGCTTTGGCCCTGAGGAGGGGTAAGGGGAAAAACTCAGGAGAAAAATTAGTCATGTCGAATTTGACTAGTTTGAGTCAAAATCGATACAAAATTACGAATGCCTGAAAATTTGAAAAAAAGCTCGAGGACCCTCAAATTTCTTAAATTTTACGAGCTTACATTTATATGATAACTGACGTGAAAGGAATATGCCACATCTTGCTCAGGGGCGTAACTAAGGGGGGGATGGGGGGAGCTTCCCCCCCAGGTGTTTTGAAAAGTTGGGAAAGGGCATGATGGGATAAGATAGTCGAAAATGCCCCCCGAGAGCTTTTCGAACGGTTTCTAGGGCAAAAGGTGGCCCACATCGAAAAAAAATTTTGACAAAAATTTCAGGCTCCAGTTGCGCCTATTTTCGGAGATATAGGCAAAAACAAGTTTTTCGATTAAAATTTTTTTTCTCGCCATATTATAAAGGTGGAAAGTTGAAATTTTATTTATAGTATCTTGACAATAAAAGGGGTTTTCAGTAATTTTTTCAATTTTTTTCGATCAATTTTAACAGAGTTATGCAATTTTTAAAATTTCAAACCGCCATTTCTATGGCAAGTTTTCGAGGTGCAATTATGAAAAAAATTCCATAAAATGTATCTTTTACCACCAAACATACCATAAAAATTTCAGAATTTTTGGAGTGGTGCAACATAGTCAAAAAAAATAAAAACTATTGCAGCGCGCTATAAACCAAGCGGTTCGGTACTATGCGCGCTGTAGGCCGAACGAACGTTACACGACGTTGCGTCGCCGCCTTAACAGTGCATAACAGCTTAACTGATCTTCTCGCGCTTAAAACATTACTTAGGCTTATATTTTTTCCTTTTTGGTTTACTTATAAGTGAACTCCTACAACTGATTAAATCAATTAATAGGCCTATTCCGTTGTTTATTTGAAGAAAAAAATTCTTTCACCATAAAAATAACAAATATTAAAAAATTATAATAAAAATAATTATACTTATTAGAATATGATTATTTTTATTGTAATTTTTTAATAATCGTTAATTTGTATGGTGAAAGAATTAAGATATATCTTAGCTGCTTTGAAAAATGGCTACAGATGCACACGCGACGCGATGCGATGCACTATACCCCTTGACCGCCAAGTACACTTGATTTGTTAGTATTATTATGTTGTTTTCTAATGACTTCGGATTTTTAAGGGTTGGTAATTTTTGTAATTTCGTATTTTTTATAACTTTTTTTTACATTAATTTTTCTTTCTCTTTATTTAACAATTTTATAATAAATTATAATAATTTTAAAATATTTAAATTAAATTTTTTTATAGCTTTAATTAATTCTTTAATCTTAATTTCTTCAAGAATAACAAAAACTTTTTAACGATTTTTAAAAATTTGTTTGGCATTACTATGATGTAAAAAAAAAAAAAAAAAAAAAACTTGAAACAAAAAATATTAAAAATCCAATTTTATATATTCATTAGATTTTAATTTTTGAAATGTTTGCGATGAAGCAAAACGAAACACTGAATATAAACACTACAAGTGCTTGAGTAACATTTCGAAACTATTTTTCTACAGTTATCGTGCAAAATATCACCATCATTTATTTTTTCCCCTAATATCTTTGAAAACTTATTCGCATCTTTTTCAGAATTGATAGTTTTTTAAATGTCGCTATTTTTTTAAAAATAAATTAGATCTAATACACTTTTCATTATGCGACATTTTCGAAATTAATTATTTGAATTTAGAATTTATCACAATATATAAAAGTCAAAAAATTTTGGTTAGTGTTCTTATAGTGAAGGGGTAACATAACAATTATAATATTACATGCAAACAGAAGCATGATATGTAACGATTGTTTTGCAAACTGAAGTGGTCTTCCTCTTTATTATAATAAGGAGGAGAAAAATATTAATAAGAATATAATTATTTTTATCATAATTTTTTAATATTTGTTATTTTTATGGTGAAAGAATTTTTTTCTTCAAATAAACAGACGGAATAGGCCTATTAATTGATTTAATCAGTTGTAGGAGTTCACTTATAAGTAAACCAAAAAGGAAAAAATATAAGCCTAAGTAATGTTTTAAGCGCGAGAAGATCAGTTAAGCTGTTATGCACTGTTAAGGCGGCGACGCAACGTCGTGTAACGTTCGTTCGGCCTACAGCGCGCATAGTACCGAACCGCTTGGTTTATAGCGCGCTGCAATAGTTTTTATTTTTTTTGACTATGTTGCACCACTCCAAAAATTCTGAAATTTTTATGGTATGTTTGGTGGTAAAAGATACATTTTATGGAATTTTTTTCATAATTGCACCTCGAAAACTTGCCATAGAAATGGCGGTTTGAAATTTTAAAAATTGCATAACTCTTTTAAAATTGATCGAAAAAAATTGAAAAAATTACTGAAAACCCCTTTTATTGTCAAGATACTATAAATAAAATTTCAACTTTCCACCTTTATAATATGGCGAGAAAAAAAATTTTAATCGAAAAACTTGTTTTTGCCTATATCTCCGAAAATAGGCGCAACTGGAGCCTGAAATTTTTGTCAAAATTTTTTTTCGATGTGGGCCACCTTTTGCCCTAGAAACCGTTCGAAAAGCTCTCGGGGGCATTTTCAACTATCTTATCCCATCATGCCCTTTATAATTGTTCAACGTTGAAATTGGGAACTTGGAATTTCTTTTGGGAAAATAAGAACTGGAATAAATTCGAACTGATGCCAACTTATATCATGTATAGCACACAACCAGAGACTTAGCCCTGGTAAATTTGGAGTTTTAGCGTAGCAGTATTATTACAACTATTTGAAAATTTTTGAAGACTAAAAAAAAAAAAAAAAAAAAAAGTCGGCAATTTTTGGTTTTCTCCCCCCCCCCCCTGAAGAATGTCTTCGTTACACCCCTGATCTTGCTTCCAACTTCACAGAATGATTTTAATAGTGCTCAAAGTGGAAGTGAAATGATTAACAACATTCCACATGGGTGAAGAGGCACTCATTAAAAATTCATCTTCAATATTATGGTATAGCTGCTTACATTTTTAACATTTTTTCCTTTTTTTTTTTCATTTTTAGGATTTTTTTTTTAAATGTAAAAATTTAGGAACCTTGGACTTACACTTTACTGCTTCCTTTGAAGGGTCAGAATCCAAAATTTTAAACTATTCCAAGTACCTAGTTGGGCAGCTTTTCTCCTTTTCAAGACTTCTGGGCTAATGAATAAAAGCAAAAGAAACACAAAATGATAAAATATAAATATTCATTCTTCTTTATTTTCTTGAAAAATAATTTTAGGTTACAGAGAAGTTGATCACAAACATTATAAACGTTAGATTATTTCATTTCAGATTATTCAAACGATAACAGAATAATTTTACGATTCCGATTTCAGCTACGATCTCCAAAAATTCTACTGCCAATCATCTCACGATTATGTAATGATGGTTGCCTATGGATATACCTGAAGGGAAATAATGATATTTCTAATGCAATGTATGCAATATATAAATCGGCGTAGGGCTGGAGAGAGGAGGGCAAGGGAGGCAAATTGCGCCTGGACCTAGGTTTCCAAAAAATACCATAAATCTAAATTTTAGATTTTAAAAATATTCATAATTCTAATCAGAATTTTTTCTAGGTACTTCAAACTTTTATTGCATTTAACAAAAAATTGAAAATGAAGGCCTCGAAAATTATTTTCGGTTCTAGGCTAATTCTGGCTCACTTCAGCCTTGAGTAAGTATACGGGTGTGAAGTAATAATTCAATTTTGGCGTTCTTCTTTCCAGAATCTAACAATCAGTCAACATTGTGATAGGAAGTAAATCTTTCATCTCGAAGAGTGCTATGAGTTGAACAATTTCCTCTCAGCTAGTCTTCACCGTGCACGCGAGTTATTTATACCACACTTTGATCTTCTCGTAACCAAAACACGTGTTTCAAACCGAACGTGGGCTTTTTAGTAACCGAAACATACATCTCTCATAGGAGAGTAGTATACACAGCCAGCTCATATAATATTCTCGATATGTATGTATAGATAAATTATTGCAAAGACGTCATCAATTCTTCGTTGTAATTGCCAATGGGTCATAAAAATCGGTTTCGCGCAGCAGAAGCTATAGAAGAACCAAAAAAAAAACTATCGCTATCCCCACACCCAAAACACGTGTTAATTCAGATTCACACCACTGTGCTCCGTATAAAGCATTAGCTACCATTTACTTCCACATACGAAATGTAAGGAGATCAAGAGGGTTCCATTGTCAAGGCTCAATGTGCACACACTCGACGTTTATCAGCATGCGCATTCATCGTTTACCCGAGCGGCAGCGTCGATAACGTTGATAACCTAACTCACCGCACGCCCGTTGGCTGCGTCTCTCATATTGTTAAAATCGTTAACGTACGCTTTTCAGCTAGTCATTCGATTTTCTTTCATTCGCTGACAAGAGTGAGCGGTCAGTGACTGCCATTTCGTCCATTTAAATCAATACTCCGGTATTATTGTTAAAACTACTACTTTCTCTGTATTGAAATTCGTTAAAGTCTTTTCTTCATTCGGTTAATTCAAATTTCGAGAAACCATGTTGGAAATAATCAGCTCCCTGTGTACCCTCGTTGTTTCCGTGCAAGTGATACGTGTTGTATTCAATTTCCTCTACAATCAAGTCATCGGGCCGGCTTTAAATGTTCAGCCTGATTTGAAGAAGATGGGAAAATGGGCAGGTAAGATGATTTTTTTAATTACATTCCCTTTATTTTCGGCCTAACGCGTTTACGATGCGTCAACGTTACGCACACGTGCCCAACGTTGCCATGTTTTTGCCCTCTTATTGCGATATCCGATCGAATGTCGATTGAAAAATTTATCTTACGTTGATATCGGATGCCTATATTTGTGGTTTTTCGTATTATACGCAGTAGTTTTGAATTTCATTTTTAAAAAAATTTTCGTGAAATTATATACCTTTTCGATTACGTACGAATGATCATACGATATCGTCTTAATCGTCGAAATTAATTTTATTTTCATGGAATTCGAAAAATTGATATTTAACGAGTATTGATTCCAACAATATTTTAAATACCACGTCTACGTATAAATTACTTCGCAAATACGTAGGTGTTCACTGAAACTGAAAACAAGTGATTCGAAATGACTGTGGAAGTTTATTTCCCATTACGACATTCGAAAGCTATAAATTCAACGATGTCGTGAATTTTTAACAAATGTGTAAAAAATAACGTACATTCGATGTTGCCGGCTCGAAACAATCCAAAAATGTAAATTTTTCTTAAAATCTAATATTAGTAGTGGCGACAATGGAGAGGGGAAAATAAAAAAATTCAACACTTGAAGACCATGAGCTCGATGTTCAATTTACTTTAGTTTTCTTCTATCCTTTATTTTTATTTGTATAAAATTACCCATCGATCTAACACCTTGAAATTTTTTCGTGCAAACATTATAAAATCCTTTTTTTATTTGTTAACGTAGTCAATAATGTTAATGTATGCATTTAGTCAAGTTATAATTAAAGCTGGAATTTACGAACCCAAAATTATGCATTTATAAAATACTGGAATAATCATGTACAATTCGTACCATTTAAGGTTTTTTCTCCATTTTTTAACTAAAATGATATATTTTTCAATTTAGCAAACATTTCAATTCATAGTTAATTCTATAAGATTTTTCAATTTTCAGCTAAAACTATTCGATAATGAGAAAAAGTCCACGTTTCAAAAATGCTCACGAATCTCATTCTAGCCTCGTATAAATTCTAACAATGAAATGGCTAATTCCCCCCCCCCCTTCTTTCAAATTTCAATTTTATTTACATTAAAAAATTGCTAATACGATGAATATGTCAAACGTAGCCTTTTTTGATGGGCGTTGTACGCTATTAAAATCGAGCAATTTTTTTTTGGAATCTTTGTGCAGTTGTGCATACAAAAATCTCAAGAATGGAAGAAGATATAATTAAAATAATTAAATTATTTAATTTATTTAATAAATTATAGTAAAAGAATTTCTATTTTGTAAATTTATTATTATTCATGAAATAATTATTAATAAAAAAAAAAAATTTATAATTGAATTTTAAGTTCAATGCATTATTTCTGCCAATCTAAAAAAAAAACAAAAAAAAATTATTTTTTAAATTTATAATAATTATTTCTAATATTAAATCCTTTAAATAAAAAAATCTAAAATATTTTATTTTAATATTAATAATTCAATTATTATTTCAAATTTTTTTATACTTCTTTTCATATATTTCATGTTTATATAGGATTAACACTTATACTAATATGAAAATTCATCAAAATAAATTTAATGGCCTAGCTGTCGAGCAACAAGAAATAAAAACATTTAAAAAAAAAAATTTAAATTTAAAAATTAAAATAATTAATATTTATTGACATAAATTATGAGACGAAAAATTGTATAGCAAAATTGTAAAAAATTGAAAAAGCGGTAAAAAAGGGAAATAGTAATATAAAGTTTCATGAACATTGACCCACCTCCACCCCCCGCACTGGTATGAAGGTTGAATGGTTCTAAGGTTTTATTATCATTTTATTATTAATTAAATAATTTGCAAAAGCTGTGTTTTTCACGACCACCTAATGAGAAAAAGGTAAAAGACATGCTTTCTATGACCGCCCACTGAGAAAAGTGCAGAAAATTCTATTAACACGTTTACTATAGGGATAGTACAAATTTATAGGAGATTTTTATGAGCATTTATTTAGAATCTTTGAAGAATGGAGGTTTCGATATTCTACGAGTAAAAAAAATCTATAGGCAAACCCTTAGTGCGGAGTTTTCGATATACTAGTTTCGAACGATTTTAAATGTAAAAATTTAAATGTTTGGTGTAAAATGTAGTTGGATTTTCAATGCTCTCCAACATCCTCAAATATCATGAAACACGTTGCCTAATTACTGGATGCTATCAGTTTTTAATCTCCTAATTCTCTTCTAAAAATCATGGTAATACGTTATCTCTGTATACGAAGCATTATTAACCCGTCCATTAAGAAAGTCTTTTACCACCAGCGACTTTTAAGACATGATTATGAAAATTAAGTAATTTTAAAGATACCTATTGGCAAGTCAAATGGAAGCAAAATATACATTTTAATATTTTTCCCGGGTTCAGGGTGGCTTGAATCACGTTTCCAAAATGTTTTCGTGTTTATGTATTAAACAAAAAAAAAAATCCAAATTGTAAAAATTTTGAGATGTGTTTACTTTAGCTTCTCTTCCTCACCTATACACCCCCCCCCCCAGCAAAAAATCTCGAATTGTATGCTTAAAATAAACTGATTTTTTTTTTCTTAGAATTTCGATAATAGATACTTCAAAGGCTCACACATCCTAACAATATGCCCCACATACTCAAACATCCGTTCTAGACTCCAACTCCCATCTACCTTATCCGATATCCTCAATAGCCACCAGACCAACCACCTATTCACCTTCCTGAAACAGTCAAACCTTTACCATAGAATCTAAACACTCCATACCCGCAAACGTGCCTCTGGCCTTAGCGGCAGCACACGGCACCAAAAAAAAAAAAAAAAAAGAAGCTAAGAAATATTTTTTACCCACCTGTCATCAATTCAAATTGAGAAAAAAAATTAAATCGATTTACTCTGATGTTGCACCTTTATATTCGTATTCATTCGCATAACAATGTATGTAACATGAATAATCGAATATTCACATCCTCTTTAAACGAATGGTGCTTGAGACCTAAGGCTTTACACACGTTTTGGAATTACTATTGTAAATCAAACATATACATATTATCGAATTGATGAGAGGTGCTATAGAAATTTTATTGGTGCTTGCGAAAGTGATGCGTACTTGTAGCAATAGAATCGAGGCTTTCACTTGGCTCTAATTATTAATTTCTTAAGAAAAAATTGAAATTAAAAGTTGATAATTTTTTTGCCTATTTTATTTGTACATAGCGCAGAAAAAAAAAGTAGAGTGCAAATTACGTATTAGTGTTATCCATAGAATGATGTTCGATTTTTTAATTGATACTGTGTAAAAATAACCAAAAAAAAAAAATTATTCCTGTACAGTAATACCAACACGTATCACGAAGGATTTCAATTTGAAAATTCCAAAATAAATTTTAATCTCTACATACCATCTACAAAGGTAATATATAAATTTTTTATTTCTAAAACCTGCAATGTGCTGCATCTAGGCCAGAGGCGCGGAAAGGAAAATTTAAATTAAAGAAAGGAAGTGAGACTCACGCAGGAACTTGAACAGTTTGATGAGAGTATTCTCATCATCCTGTAGGATATCTAAAAGGGAGGAGGGAAGGAGATTTCTAGAGCAAGTGTTATTAAATTCATGAAAACCAAAAAACCACTCAAGTCGACAATTTTTTCGAAATTCAAAGGTATACAAATGTTTTCAAATTCCTATCGAAAATATCATGTTTTCGGGTATTCTAGAAATATAAATTTAAAATTTAAAAATTTATCCTCAAAGCAGAATCAAATTTAAGATTAATCCAAACTGTTTACAAGGTTTAATCTAGATATTCCTCTTTCAGGGGTTCCCAACGCGTCATTTACTCTGTTTCAATTTGCCATGCTATAACCATACTGCTTCGTAGATAAATTCGCTGAGGTAAAAATCGAGTCGAGATATTCTTTTATTTTTCAAACAGTCGAAATTAATTCTGTATCTTCCCTTGAGATGATAATTCGAAAAATTCGTAATATTTTCCAAAGTCCCTAAAAATAGGATATTTTTTATGTAAATTGAAAAAAAAATTCCAAGATCTTTAAATTATGAAAAAATTTACTCTTTAAGAATAAATATGACCTTTCAATTGCAGAAAAAAAATCCAATTATCCAAAACTCGAAATTTTCGAAATCAATGCATGTTAATATGGACTAAAATCTAAAATCCACCCTTACTGTCCTGTAATTGACAGATACACTGGCGTGATAATCTTGGCAATTACATACGCCAGTATAAATAAATTAAAAAAAAAAATATTTATCGAGCCATGTACAGCCGATGAGTAGTTAGAGGCACATGGACAGTGTAAGAGAGATTGTAGTTGAGAGAAGATACGATTTTCTTGTACGAAACTTGAAAGGTTTATATCAGTTAATTTAATATTTTTAATTTTATTTATAAATGTGTTTTTAAACGAATATTTTATATTTATTAATTTTTTTATAAATTTAAAAATTAAAACTTATTATTCATTTATTTTAATAGTTCTTAAGAGAATACCTTGAAAATTTATAATTTAAGAATCTTGAAAATAATATTTATAATTTATATAATTTAAATTATTTCCAGTTAATCTTTTTTTTTGTCCCGTGTGCTGCCGCTAAGGCCAGAGGCACGTTTGCGGGTATGGAGTGTTTAGATTCTGTGGTAAAGGTTTGACTGTTTCAGGAAGGCGAATAGGAGGTTGGTCTGGTGGCTATTGAGGATATTGGATAGGGTAGATGGATACCAGACCTATTTTATTTTATTTCACCAAACTCCACATTTTTCTGGATGTTCATTAGAAAGCTATAAAAATTATTACTTCAGATGACTTTCAATAATGAAGTCGAATTTCATTTAGTAATAAAAACTTGAAACTTCAACTGAGTTCTTTCACTATTAAAAAAAAAAAAAAAAAAAAAAAAAAAATAATCAATTTTTCATCATCACATAATTTTACTCAGAAGAATTAATTTTATATTAATTACACGTACGAAAAATTTTCATTCTTTTTGATATCGTAAAAATAATTTATTTTTATTAAAATATAAAACGATTCTTAATTACATATTTCTAGAATAATTACCATGTTGACGCAAACCAAGCCATTGTCGACCACTTATGATTTCAACTTGTCATCGATTCGTTAAAAGAAAAAATACCTGTTTCGGAGTACTCGTATAAATGGAACAATTTTCACAAAATTTTGCCTCGTTAATAATCGCATTATTAATTACTTTATTATTTTTAGTTGAAATAAAAATCTTCGAAAAAAAAAACCCGAATAAATCCGATGAATATAATCCTACAAGGTTATTTAAAAGTCGAATAGTTTGAAGTTTAGAAGTTATAACTTTATACGGTTGAGGTTGTAGATAATAGAGATAATATTTTATTTTTATCGTCCACCAATTTAAAAGCGAGAAAAAAATCATGGGAAAATAGCGAACAATGAGAATTCAACGAATAAGGGTTAAATCTAAGTACCCAGGTACTTCGTAATGACGCGTATTCAACAAATGAAAAATCCATCCAAGTCCTCCCAGCACCCGGTTCGCTCCAATTCCATAGGTGCAATACCCTGTGCGTCAGTTACCCTACGATTTCATTCATCCGCGTTAACCGGTTTTCTCATCGATCAGGAAGATGTACGTGGAGGGAATTGGCTAAAACTATATCATCGTTTTTACGCTCATTTTAATAAGAAATACGTCAAGGTCGTCGATGAGAAATTTTTTTTCCACGCAGGAAAACCAAACGTAATAACGGAATTCCGATACTACGAAACTAGTTTGTTTCAACTATTTTACTATTTATTTTTTCTCTTTCGCTGACAATGTTTTTCCGCGTGCACGTTGTACGCGAACCACCTTAGCATTGACTTTATTCGTGGTCGAACGGGTTAGAGTTCAAATATACTCGTAACAGTAACGTAATGCGACTTATTAGGTTCATATAAATTATACAAGGTGAGCTACCTTTGCTCGATCTACTTTAACCTGTCTGCGTTACGTTTCCGTTCGTAATGAGACGATTAATAATTTCGTTTAAACGTTAAACGTCGTATCGCGCTGTCAACGCCGCATTCGGATACGTACGACGCACACTTGCTGTAGTTTTTGGCCGAATAATGTCATTGTTACCAGCACCAGCGTAAATACTAAATACTTTCATCCGGTCGTTGATATTAACGACGTGTTAATTTTTATATTATTCGAGCCACGAAATGTGTTTATTCTAGTTTCGTAATGTTTGAATAAACCACATTCATATTCCACAGCGTAACAATTGAGAAAGCTCGAGCTCCAGCCAGCAAGCTAAGAAGTGAAAATTTGCACTCGTAGGCCCCTACATAGGTGTACTGTGTGTTTTCCAACTATCAAAATTTTCTTCAAGCTTGCAAGGAAAACTTGAAAATCAGGAATGAAAATTTCTCGGTATTTTCTCACCAGCTTTGATCATTAATTATACGTTTTCGGCGTGCGCAATTTCCATTTAAGAAAACCGCGATTAAAAATTAACAATAGATTTGTTTTTCATTTTCGACTCGATGGCAAATTATAGGCGTTGATGGCGTGCGAAAGAAAATTTAATTATTGCTTTTTATAATAGATGAAATATACTGTAATTCAACCTCGAACGTGATAATGTTAATAAAACTGCACAAATTTCCTTACTTACAAGTAACTGCAAGCATGCGTCATACGTAAACTGGGTGTAGTTGTATTTAACTTTGAGGTTTAAGCTTCCTAATAGAAAGAATCGTATATTTCTACGTAATTCGATTCTCATATAAAATAGCGAAATTTTTCCACTTTATTAGATCGCTAATTCGCTATTGATTTAGTATACGCCAACCACAGCCTTCGATGGTTTCCCGGTTTTTTACTAGTTCATTGGGGGCGTTGTTATGATTCACGAACACGTACGTTCGTCGATTTCGACGTTTGGAATTTACGTGTTACCAGGTGTTCGACGAAGTTTCGTTATTTTTAGAGGGCTGTTATCTAAATGTGTCTTCTATGTATTTTTTAAATAGGAAAAAGAATTGGTTTATGTTTACTGTTGCTTTAATAAAGAGAGATAGATAGACAGAAAGAGAGAGAGAGAGAGACAGAGAGAGAATATTCACTTGTGTCTTTTACACCAATATCTAATTGTCTCGCCTCTTCTTTCATCATAACAAATGCTCATTTACGTTACGAGGTGTATGTAAAGGGCAATCATCATTTAATTTCAAGGATTAAGTCTGAGATAAGGCAAATATATGAATCCATCTAATAAGGATATGATTTCGATGAAGTCAGTTATCAAAAGGCCCGCAGAAAGGAAAAGTAGGCCCGGGACAAACATGAGAAAATAGATACCCTATGTTAGCAGGAGGTAGTGTTGAAAGAGCAATGGGACATCAGAAATGAATAATTTTTGCTCCTCCATGATATGAAAAATTATTGAAATGTGGTTTTTATATCCTGATTTTTTTTACATTACTTGAAATAAAATAATTAAAAAAAAAAGCTATACAATTTTTTCGGTCATTTTGATATTAATATTTTTTAATTCGGAATTTTATATTTTTATTGATAATACATTACTTGAAATAAAATAATAATTAAAAAAAAAGCTATACAATTTTTTCGGTCATTTTAATATTAATATTTTTTAATTCGGAATTTTATATTTTTATTGATAATACATTGCTTGAAATAAAATAATTAAAAAAAAGCTATACAATTTTTTCGGTCATTTTAATATTAATATTTTTTAATTCAGAATTTTATATTTTTATTGATGATACATTACTTGCAATAAAATAATAATTAAAACAAAAAGCTATACAATTTTTTCGGTCATTTTGATATTAATATTTTTTAATTCAGAATTTAATATTTTTATTGATAATACATTATAGTCCGGGCATTTTATGCAAAAGGTGGAAAAAATTTAGATCAGTAGTTTTTTTGCGGGAATGTGTTCAAAAGGGTCCCAGTAGTTACCCTATAAAACCCAAGAGCCCCAAGTAAGGAGAGGAAAATTTTTTTTGGGGGGGGGGTGAAACACTCCCCCAAAAGAACCTTGGACAATGATGAACACCATTTCACGAAATTCTTCAAAATATTATTCCAACCTTTTTCTTCAGTATTAGGGTATGTCTTTATAGCCACATATAATGCAACTTTCAATTCATACAATACTTCAAAAAAAAAAAAATGAACAAATTTTTGAGCTCACTTTGCTTGACCTTATTGAAATTAAAATACAAAAAATATTGAACAGAGAAATGTAACGCGAAGGTAGTCCGAACAACTGAAAATATCTTGCTTCTGCGGTAATCTCTTATTTATGAATAAACATTTTCGCTTGATGCAATATACGTATATAGTACATAGATGTGAACGCTTCGGTAGTATTAAAATAGCCCATCCCCTGGATGGAGGTGCGTTGAATAAAAATACTTTTGGAATCCCTTACATACTGATAAAAAATTGTTGTGGTACGATAAAGAATCATTTGAGTACAAATTTCAACTCATAAAACTGAACTATCTGAGATTTTCGAAAATTCGAAATTTTGAACCCCCCTTAAGGGCTCATGTTTTACTTGAAAGGGGTCGTGTTGGGTATCATCGGATCGGAAATTGGACGTAGATTCCGAATTTGTTATTATTTTTTATTCAAAGTTGATATTTTTCAAAATAATGCGAAAAAACTCATTTTGGGGGAGTGTTTCACCCCCCCCCAAAAAAAAAAAAATTCCTTCTTACTTGGGGCTCTTGGGTTTTATAGTGTAACTACTGGGACCCTTTTGAACACATTCCCGCAAAAAAACTGCTAATCTAAATTTTTTCCACCTTTTGCATAAAATGTCCGGACTATTACTTGAAATAAAATAGTAATTAAAAAAAAAGCTTACAATTTTTTCGGTCATTTTAATATTAATATTTTTAAATTCAGAGTTTTATATTTTCATTGATAAATTTAAAAAACTTGGTTTTTTAAAATTAATTTTAATTTATAGTGCGGTCCACGAAACTAGACCCTCCTGATAAGCACTTTGTTGCCATATCTATTATTAATAATTATGGAGATAAAAATATGGTAGCCATCTGTTTTTTGGTTGAAAAAAATGTAATTATTTAAGAAAGTGCGAAACCGTTCTCTTTTTTACCCAACATATGATTATTAAAATGAATGATGAGTGAACCTCTGATGCGAATCACAATTCGATTTGATAAAATAGCTGGTTAATTTTAAGAGATTTGGCAACGTTTTTCTTATGAATGCAAAAATTTTGTTTTTTGTGTATAAACATAAGGGTCTAGTTTCGTGGACCACACTATAATTTTTTTAATAAAATTAATTTATTTCATTTCTTATGTCAAATTTAGTCGAATTTTAGACACACGTTTTTTTTTTCAAGTTTTTTTTTATGTTTTCATTCAACTTTTCTAATTTTATAGATGAAGTTGAAAAATTCAATTTTGTTTGTTTTTCAATTCGAACGATTTTTTTCATTTTATCAGTGGATTGAATAACAAATGAATGAAACTGAAACATAAAATAAGTTCACGTACCTTATCAGATATGGCACAAATTATAGACGATGAAGATGTAGTTCTAAACCTTTTACGATATCTACGTGTACATAACATTTATAATTCTTTGTAACCATTATTTTATTATAAGTTTATAATATTATCGTCGCAAATGACGTTTCATGTCGAACGACTAGAAATGAAGAGATTTAAAAAAAAAAAAATAATAATAATAAATAAGTTCAAAAATAATTGAAGAAATAATTTATCATTATTTCAGAATTGTTCATTTCGTAAAATGAAGATGAAAAATCAGCATTTTTGATAATTTAATTACGATTATTAAATCATTCCTCTTGTTTTTAAAACCATTTAGTACTATACAAATTTTGTCTACCACTGAAATTGAAGGTACCATAATCGTTGAAAAGTAGAAAAGAAAAATCGAGGCTTTTAAAAATTTTGCCTAAGCAATTTCAAACGCCCCAATAAAAAAATAAAAACATGCTACAAAAAAATACGACACTCCTAAGGTGGATCTAAATATTAAGGACAATATAAATTAAAATTTTCGAATTTTTATATACCTAGGTAAATTATAAAAGAAAATTGTTGATAAAAACTAGGAAAATATATATATTTTTAAATAATTGAAAATATTATTATTCGTGTAACTTGACTCATTTTCCTTCTCACGAGCCACATATTGACAGTTTTATTTTAAATTAAAAAAAAAATTAATAAATTAATACAGAGGGAATGATGTACGTAATTTACTCCATTGTAATGAAAGAAAATAATACCTACGTGTATTTAACGAATTGTCAACTCTTTCAACGAATTATCCCACACGTTAACCTATCAACTATAGGTACTCGGGAGTCCTTATCACAAAAACTTGTTTGACCACCCCGTACACTTAGTCATGTTCAAAATGCCCCCTTATGTTTACATTAGCTTCGAAATGGTTTTCGTTGCGTTTTACCAGCTTCCTGATAATGTTCGACTGAAGGCCATCGCTTGTAAATTCATAAACCATGTTTGCGAATGCGGTCTTGGGTTACGCTTTTATAACATACATCGAATTATTTGGAAAAATTTATTGTTCCGAAATTTCCGCGTACCGGCGAATCATACGTCAGTGATTCATTTTTCACTCGGCTATTTGAGGTTTGTTTTTTTCCCCTTCATTGACGTGTTCGTTTAAATTCCATTATACTCGTAAAAATATTCTTTGCTTTATTTATTCGCTCGTATTGTATTCGTCAAAAAATTCTCAAGTTGAATTTCAAATTAGGTATGCGAATATATATTCCTCGTCTTGTATAGGTACTAGATACACTGTACATGTATATTCGACTGAGAAACACGCATAGCGATGAATTTTTTATAGTAATCGTTAATTTTATTATTGAAGTAGCGAAGGTCGAGTTGCAATTTGGAAAAAAATCTCTATACTTTACATATGCCGCTTCAATTTGACTAAATTTCCTAATAAAGCTCTTCATTGTCTTCTTAAACGTCGAAAATAATCGCACTATAAAACCTGTTGCTCGATTGTATTTTATTCGAATGTAAGCTACCTTGATGTTTTTTAAGGATAATAATCAGGTCTTGTGAGTCGTGAAAAAAGAAATTTCGAGTCGAAATACAACATTAATTGGTTCGAATCGAGTACATTAAGTATCTCGTTTATATAATGAAATCAAAAAAATAATTACGAACTTATTTCGCTCGTATAGGATTGCCTCATATTTACGCGATCCATGGTTTCATTCGAAGGGCAATATTGATCTGGTTTTCTGTAATTGTGGAAATTTTCGAAATAAATTAGGCAATAAAATGAAAGCGTAGGGGAAGATGATTCATTTCAATTTCAAAGATTGTTAATTTCAACTTTAATTTTTTTTGTTTCAGTTATCACCGGCGCCACCGATGGAGTTGGAAAGGCGTACGCTGAAGCTGTAAGTATATTTCGGACGTTTTACGTAGTTCGTAAAAATGTTTACGATGTTACGACCTATTTGAACGAATTTAAATAGAAAAAGATATCATTTCGTTCTCATTCCTTATCACAAAGTTCTATACATACGCATGTATATGTATAGGGAATATATTTAAATTTTAAACTCGTAAATTAACCTCTGGCTTCTTTTTTTCTTCAAACGAAGTATGATATCACACTTACATTGCCACTATACCTATTGATATTTCGTATTGAAATATTTTTTTCTACTCGACTAAGTATTTTTTTGTTCGCTTGTTTAGCTCGCCAAAAAAGGAATCGATATTGTACTAATTAGCAGATCGAAGGAAAAATTGGAAAACGTGGCGTTAGAATTGCGTAAGTATTGTACTAGTAACCTTCAAAATCTGCGAAAAAATAACCTTCGATTTAATGAAGTTATTAGAGGTGTTTTAATTTAAATTTGAACAAAATAATCGTCGACAATAAGTATAAATTGAAACTGATGTATTACCAAGCGTATCGAGTCAGCTAGTAGTAAATAATATTATGACCTCAGAGGCTCAGAACATTTCATAAGCTCGAGCCTGAACTTAGAAATTATGAAAAAAATGTCAACGTGAATTCAACACAAACTGACAAATGTTTCAAGTTGAGAGGGGGAAGGGGGTTACATTTGTAAATTAATAAAATGCCACGAGTTGCGTTAAAAAGAAACTTGACTCGATTAAAGTAGATGAAAATTTCCTAAATTTAAAATAACGTTTAAAAATACAAAAAAAAAAAATTATAATAATAAAATTATTTTAATTAAAAATGTTTAAAAGTTTGGAAAATGATCAAATCTTTTCAAACAGTTCCTCAGATATCGTCAACCTTTTATTCTTCCTCAAATCATCCAAACTTTACTCCCTTCTCTAAATATAAAATAGTTCAATAATTTTCTCTTACGCGCCTCTAGCCAGGAGCTGTACATGACGCAGAAAAAATAATAAAAAATGTTAAAAAAAATTTTTAAGCAATTAATTTTTTTTTAATTTTTTTTTTGCATTTAAAATACCAAAAATAATTCTCTATTTTTTTAAAATTTCGATTCTGGAAAGTTACCGATAAAATGGAGAAAAATACGTTTATTTTTATATTTCTACAAGATTATTACTTTTTAATTCATACACACCGTGTAACTCATTGAAATTCAGACAGCCAAAATATCAAATTCCCTTTTGCAATATGAACTTTGTCAAGAACTGTAGCAGTTGAGGCCATTGTTTGTTTATAATGCAGTAGATGATAAGAAATTTTTTTTAAATGTTTATTTGTTTTGCCTCAATGCTTAGTTTTTTAATTTTTTTTGTCGATTAATTTTTTATTTTTAATGAAAATGAGTGTTGATATTATATATTTTAATTACTCCATAAAATGTTTAAATGAATTTTTGCGTGCATTGTAGATATTTTTGGAAATCTTGAATAACAGAAAAATTGCCATACAATTTTTTTTTCAATGATGTTCAAATTGCACAAAATTAATTATTTTCAAATTTTCGAAGAATTGTGAAATTGGCCAACTTTTACCTTAATGAAGGGGGGGGGGGGGGGGGTTAGTATTAACCAAGAGTGCTGAAATTTTTTTTCATATGCTGCTGGGGTCATTTCGTAAGGATCAAGCAAGATGTCTCATCAATTTTCAAAAAAAAAAAAAGTGAAAATCGCTCCACTCTTGTGATTGCACCTCCAAAAGTCCTTTTCTCTCATCTCCTCTTCAAACCCACATTATGTAGAAGTGATATATGAATATGTTGGTAATTCGAGTTTTTTCCATTATATGAAACCATGATCGAGAATTTCCGACCTTTCGTTCACTCCTACTAAATTTTGAAAGGAATAATGTTTCCTTCTTCCGTCCAACATCGTTTTGGAATAGAGTACAGTTCTCACTCCCAGTAATAATATGAGTACTTTGAGACTCCACAAGCTTTCCTCAAATTTTGACTATCGCTATTTTGGAATTCATCTTGATACAAATTCAAGGGTTCATATCACAGTCCCGAGTGACCATAGATACGTTTTTTACGTAGATTTGGTAAAAAGATATGAAAAATTCGAGAAACTTTATCCCTCAAAATCTCCTCAGAATGTTGTCTTTTGCTTTTACTTTCGCCCAAATTGATTTAATAAGCTGAAATTTGAGGATAATAGTAGTCATACTTCATGTAATCATACGATAAAAAGATCAAAAATGTTGATGTTGTAGGGATACATTCAGCCTCGCTTAAATTCTCTCATACTCCCTTCTGAAATCTAGGTAGTCTTTGCTATCGTGTTTAATTGAAAATTCTGCAAAAAATTGAAACCCTGAATCGAAAACAAAAGAAAGTTGAATTTTTTCAGCTCTTTAGTCAGATATATAAATTAACGCACTTACCCTAATACAAAAAATCTTATCAGTCGAAGATATAAATATTTTTCAAATTTCAAAAACATGTCAACTTTTCGACTTGGGCGCCATTTTGAGAGTATCCTATATTGAGTCCCTCCAGTACTCCCCGATGGAGTCAAAAGTCGTTCCATGTTTTCAAAGCTAATTCTAGAGTAACAATTAATAATGCACTTCATTCGTCTAATTTTCGCTATTAGTCGTTGTTTCGTGATTTTTAATATGCCAACACTATTTACGTTTCATCACATATCCACCACTCTACGCAGTACATACGAAGTATAAATTGAAAAGTCAACAAAAAATATATTACGTGTTCAAAAATTGCCTAATCATAAGAATAAATAAAAAGCTACATTGGAAAATTTAGATACAATACAAACGTGTTAATTGATTCTACTAGTATTTCAGTCATAACACCGGGCTCTTTCATTATCCACTTTTGTTATTAAATTTTATACATTTAACGTCCAAGACGCTCTTATACAATAACAATAACGCGTCCCGGTCCAATTAGCTATACTTAAGTTGACGAAAAAATCATCGTAATTGTCGATATTATTAGAAAAAAATCGAACATACCCTCTAACGGTGGCTAATAATATAAAACCGTGACCGTGAACGTTAAATATTCAACCTTTATTCACTTCATCATTCGTAGTATATAACGCATAGGCGAAACAGGTTTTCTTCGGTGTATAAAATGTGACGTAAACATATAGACATCATAGGTAGTGACAACAGACGTTCATTTGTATCAAGTTTAACGAACTACGATCCCATTAAAAAGGATTTAATTAGTTCGAAATTGGCGTAAAAATTAATCGCAAATAAAGGCGACTAAAATTTCATCGTATTAACGATGTGAATATTTTTGCAGAAGAAAAATACAAAGTAGAAACGAAGATAATCGAAGCAGATTTCTCCGAAGGTAATAAAATATACTCGAATATCGAAAAAGAACTCTACGGAATGGACATCGGAGTACTCGTCAACAACGTAGGGTCAGTAACCCATACCCTGATTACTTTTTGGAACTCAAGGCAAAGAGAAGATTTACTACGATATCATCCAGTGCAATATCGTCTCCGTATTAGCTATGTGCCAAATCGTTATGCCAGGCATGGTCGAAAAGAAGAAAGGCGTTGTTATAAATATATCTTCGGCCACCGCTTATTCCCGAGTCCACTTCTCTCTGTTTATGGAGCGTCGAAAGTGAGTACTCGAGTTGAAATTGTAACGAAGTTTCGTCCTTTTGTTATACCACTTATAGAAACGCTTCCGTTTAGTCACTTTCGTTTTGAAATTATTATCTAGGTATTGTCGAATTTTACCATCAGCGATCGTGTACTTGTAACTAATTCGTAATTTCGAACATGAATGCAATTTTTCTATCTAAAGAGTACGCGTGTAGAAGACAAAAAAAAAACAAACCGTAAGCAGCCAATGCCGCATTACTAAAGCTGAGTTTTTAATTGGGGTTTGTTCTGGTTTGCAAAGAAAGTTGTTAACACTTCATGAGGCCACACCCATACTATTAAGTCTGAAAACCTCTATGTTATCCCTTCCCAAATCACTTACGAAGTTGAAATTTAGAATAAATGTATTTTTCGCCGTGCAATAATTATATGAACCATATTTTTCAAATTATTGCAACTTGAGGCTTCTCAAGTTATCTTCAAATTTTGATCATCCGCCATTTTGCATTAATTTTGACCCAAATTTAAGAGGTTATATTTAGGCCATGAACTGACCCTACATACAAAGTTTGACCTTTTTATGTCGATTTGGTGAGGACATATCAGAGATTCATGAAATTTCCTGCAGGAATTTCCCCTCCAAAAGCTCTTTCTGACTCTGACTCCCCTCCAGATTCACTTGATAAGCTCAAATCAGGATATGTTTGTAATTTGGGCTCATCTCATCATATGACACTGTATTAACAAATTTTCAACCTCTCAAATGCTTTCACCACATTTTAAGGTCGATAACGCCTCCTTTTCCCCTCCAACTCCATGTGTGGGGGTAAATTTGGGGTATAGTATATTTCTTATCCTCAATAATCGCACGAGTTCATGTTAATTACATTTTTACGAATTTGAGGCTCCTCAAGCTTTACTCAAATTTTGATAATCCGCCATTTTGAATCCATGTTGACCCAAATTCAAACGCTCATATTCTGATCACTAACTAACCCTAAACACAAAGTTTAACCTTTCTAGATGTTGAGAAGATATGGAAGATTCAAGAAACTTCATGACTCAGGACTTCCTTAAAAAAACCGTTTTTACTCTAACTTTCCTCCAAATGCACTTGCGAAGCTGAAATTTGGTAATATTATTGTCCGTGACTCATTCTCTCTTATGAGATCAAAAACGAAAATTTTAAGCCATTTGCCCCCTCTTCAGACCTCTTCAAAATTTGACTGATCCGCCATTTTGAAGTTGATTGAAGAAACAAAAAAAAAACCTTTTTCGCGTTTTCATCAAGAGTCTGTCACCAAATTTTTAGCCATTTTCATCAATACCCGTCGGCACTACGCGTATTGAAAAAAACCATATATATATATATGTTTGTGTGAGTTGTTTGACCAAGATGAGATCCGGGTTAAAATTCGCCTATGGATTCCTGGTAGTATACTTGACCAAAAAAGACGTTATACACAAGCGACAAGGGATCTCAGCTTACCCAAGCGGTTCTCACTTTGATAAAAAAAAAATATGTATATATATAGTGATCTATGGTCAAATTGGCATCAGTTTGCACATTCCTCAGAAGTGCATCTAATGTCACATTAACGACACCACAATGGCAAACGGAATGTATAATTTCACAGGTTTTGTTGGAAATGAATTTTTAAAATGATGCCACTTTGTCTGTAAACATCAAAAAAATGAGGCTACTACGACCGTAGACCGAAAAAAAAAAATTCAGTATAAAAAATAAGATATAAATGGTAAAGTGGCATCACCCAAATAACCACACCAGTGACGTCATAACACATAGCTGAATCGATGAGCAATGTGATGGTAAAGTGGCATCAAAAAAAAGATGCCACTTTATCCATAGATAATCTATATATATACCAAAAAGTTAGACATTCGCTGAAATGCAAAAATTTGAAGACCCCACCCTCCCCGACCAAGCCTCTTCCCAAATCAGGTAGGCTGTAATAGCTATCGTTTTTATTAGAAATTCAGCCAATAAGTAACACGTTCGTGGTTCGTATACATTATTTGTCAGTATTATCGCAAAGAAAATGGTAGGGGCAATACGACGATATGGTATTGGAAAAATTCGTCTCAAATAATCGGTTATATACGGTAAACAAAACGAATTCGACATGGGTACATTTTCGCCTGGGCTGGATTTTTCAACGTACGATAGTTTCGATAATGGTACTAGATATTTTAACGACGCCTCATTAAGGCGTTGTTTTTCATTAGGTAATTAATTAAAGTTCCAGATCGCACGAAAACCTATCAAATAATTTTCCAAAATTTCCGCTCAAATTAATGAGAACTTTGACAAAACGTTCGGTCATTTCGCTTTGATATCTAACGGCTAGTAAATTACTCTCTTAAACTGGTATATGAGACCCTAATGGAGCTACTTATTTTCATGGGTGATTATGACAAATGAGAATTTTTGCTCCTGATAGAATGCGTAGAAATGGATTTTTCTAGAATTATTTCATTTACTCGTTGCTTACCTTATAGATGTTCGTTTCAAAATTCTCCGAAGACTTAGCCGTAGAATATAAGAAACGTGGAATCATCGTACAATGCATTTTACCCGGTTACGTAGCCACCAAAATGAGTAAAATTAAGAAACCAACTTTGTTCAGCCCTAGTCCGAAAACTTTCGTCGAATCTTCTCTGAAGACCGTCGGAATCGAATCCCATACTGTTGGATATTGGCCTCATAATATTATGGTAAGTTGAATTTAACGTTATCTAAGTATGGTCGTATTAGTCTATACTGTAATTTGCAGTATTAACGAGAAAAATGACAGCATACAAAATTAATTGGTTTTTAACTTCTTCGCTGGCCGTTGGCGATGGGTATAAAAATGTGAAGAGCAGAGAGAAAATACAAAAAAAAATTATGGTTTGCCTAATTTTCCCATCGTGTCTAACGACATTAAGTATTACAGTATAGACCAAAGTCCATAAAAAATACGAAATTTCACCAATGCCTTCCAAAATGTTTGATATTTTCCCAGAATTACCAATTAATTGCTAAAAATAAGAAAAACGTTTGTGAGTTTCAGATTATGATTTGGGCAAATATAAATAAAATACTATAGGTTTCAACTATTTATTGACATAAATGTGAAAAACTTACAAAACATACGCACTACATCATCACTTATTAAAAATAAGTCGATAAGAGATTTTTCAAATTTAGATGTCATTTAACTTAAGAATAGGCAGAACTCTCATTGTTTGCAATTAAAAGTAGATTATTTTTATACATGATAACAATGATAATAAATGTCAAAAGTCAAATTTTGGGGGCATTTTAACTACTATGGTAGTCATACCTGATTGTAACTGACGAGAAATTTTAGTATGTTGTTCTATATGGGTATTGCAAAATATGCCAAAAACTAAATTTTTCTACCATTTTCTGGTTTTAAGTCATTATAATGAGAAACATGAATATTTTAATATTCCTCGCATCCACCTCAAAAGATTAAATATAGCATTTTTTAATCACTTTCAAGTCAAAAAAATGTGGTGAAATTTTGTGAAACTCGAGTCATTCGAAGTGCTTATCATACGTGGAAAATTTTTTATTCATCTCACCAGGATTCACGATAGATCAATACTCGCACGCACAAACATTGTACAATATTTATGATTTTATTTACACTTTTTTTCATATAACTAGACTAATTTTTTCCCCTTTTGTAGCCTGGTATACTGACATCATTATGCGGAATTTCTACCAAATTTGTGGCTTGGAGTGTAATGAGATCCATGGAACAGGTTCGCGCCAGAGCTCTCAGATATAAGAAAAGTTCTGATTAAATATTACAACCCAAATTGAGATGACAATTACCTGCGAAATCATCTTATCACCTGCTACATTGGTCCTCAAACCTGGAATAACGTATCATCGGTTAAGAGCTCATCGAAAATCCGAACCAGTGTTTATTTTATACATTTTAAATAATCTTTTTATTTTTCTTGTATTATAGTTTTTTCTATAAGGTAAAAAAATAAGTTCCTGATAGAGTTATGAGAATGATATTTTATCCGCCCTTACGATCAGGTGCTTAATTTATTATTAGAAATGATACATGCGCTAGTCAAACAGAGCGTAACCTCGAATAATCGTTTGATTTTCGACGAGGCAGAGGAATATTAAAGTTTTTGTTGATTATTTTTTAGGGTATCGATAGTGTGATATTATTTTTCTGTATAATTACTTTTGCGATAGGAATTCGCAATAGTGAAAGCAAATTTTTCAATAAATTTTCTCGGTGACTATTATAATTTTATTGTAATCATTTTTTTTTTGTAATATTGTAAATAAACCTTATAGCTTTGAATTGTCAACTTTTTTCACCACTAGCTGTGAATTCCTTAAAATTTCAAGTCATGTGTAATTTTTCATCATTCGTGTTTATAAAATTGCATAGAGAATCTGTCGAAGGGGCTTTATTATTGAAGGAAGAAACGATAACACATTTAAAAACGAACTTTTGTTGTTTAAATTTTAAAATAACTCTATAATCTTAAATATTATATCACAGACAAAATTGATGATTTTCACAGTTCCAGTCGATTCATGGCAAACATCCGAGTCTAGCATAAAAGGTCCCATAAGTCCTGATCGAAATGCAAAAACAAATTCCTTCGCTGCGAGATCAATATTTGGTTTTCTTTCAAGGTTATCTAATGAAATAAAATGTTTCAATATGAATCAAGGTAGCACAAATATTGAAAGATTATTAACATCAACACATCGTACTTGATACTTTCTTAATGGAATACATATTTTTCTGAATTGCATACTGAGCCAATAGTAAATATATATTGTCGCACGGTTCTTGGATTCCAAAATAATCCATGTAACTGTTGAAGCATCCAACTCATATAGTATGGATCGTAGATTAAACCTTACTTATACTATCACAGATAATGCATTACCACAAATTATGATTTTTGTTGAGCCAATACAGTAAGAAATCAGCGATGGTTATTAATCCGACCAAATGATCTTGGAAAATAGCTGCAAGGAACCAAAAGCGAAAAAATTAACAATACTACCGTAATTATTAGTACTTCAGGTTTTATACGATCATACCACATAAAGCTAATTTCATGCCAGTTTCCACATCGTTTATCCTCGGAGTCAGTATACCGGGCGTATCGTACACAAATACAGGTGGTTCGTTACTTATTCTTATACGATCTGAACAGCTTTTGTTACACCAGCTCGAGCACCGACTTGAGCTACACCGGCTAAAATGAAAAATATCTATTATTTTCAATCGTTCCAGTACGTATTGTATACTTCGAATGAAATTCCACGAATTACCTTTTTTCAACACCGTTGATCGTAATGAATTAATTAACGACGATTTTCCAACATTCGGCACACCAATTATCATAACACCGTATTCTCTATTCCCCGTGCGATTGAAACGATTCGATTGAGAAATAATATCTTTTACTACCGGTACAACCTGTAAAGAATTATTATCGTTACATCGAAATTTTTACTTTGAAGCACCAACTAATTAATTACTTGTTTCATCTCTTCGGATTTCTCTTTTTACAATTTGTGTAAAAAATTTTATCGATTTTTTCATTAGCGTTTATATAATTTAACACTGGTTCTTGAAATCTCGTTTCCGCTAAATCCATCTTATTCAGTATAAGTATATGAGGTTTAATTCCTAGAAATTCGTACTTAAAATTCGGATTTCGTCCAGACAGAGGTATCTGTAAATATTTCTTCAAATAAAAGAGTGAATGGAACAAAAATGATAATTGAAAACATTAAATTATACCCTAGCATCGTGAACTTCGATGATACAGTCTACCTTGGCTAATTTTTGTTGCATTTTTTTAATACCTAAAAACAAATCCAATATGAGTTACATTTGACTGACAAGTTTGGTCCATGTAGAAAATTTAATACTCACCCCCAGACATATGCCCGGGAAACCATCTCAACTTCTCTATGTTTGGAAGAACGAATTTCTTTCGAAAGTCTTTCAAACTAGAACCTTTTAGAACTGGCATGCCGGTAGTTAGAAATTTGCAAGATGAGCGGTTGGAAAGGAAATGCCGAAAGGAAAAGAAAAAATTTATTACTGATTCGAACAACACACTGGTTACACTTAAAATTATTAATATAAGTTCACACAAATTAAAGAAAATCAAAATCAAAAATTTTCACCGTAAAAATTCATAATTCATTAATTCACCCATCACGCAGACAAAATAAAAAATGATAAAATAAAAACACAAAGCACTGATAAAAATTACAAATTTATTTCATTGGTTCGTTCTCTCAAGGCCCATTAAAGCGCTACAAGTGAGTAAAAAGATAACTAATAATTGGAATTTAAAGACAACGAAATTTCGCTCGCCACAATTTACAACACTGTTAAAAGGAAAATCTCAACATTTCACGGTATTTTATTCGGTTCTCCATGTGGGTGTAAGTTTTATATTAGTCCGTTACATTTTTTTTTTTGTTTCAGCGTTTAATTTATAAGTGCTTCAAAACTAAAATTAGTTCAGTAAAATTTAAGTAGTTTTACTTATTTTAAATAAACAATAGTGTAAAGTGTAGTTTTCGCCAACATTAGCGCAATTGCTTTCCTCATTCCAATGTATCTATAACTTACTCCAACAAGTGTATTATAGCTTCATCAAAATGGGTTGTGCCATTAGTTCAAACGAAAAAGAAGCTGTCGAACGTTCCAAAAAAATCGATAAAGATTTAAGGGCAGATGGAGAAAAAGCCGCCAGAGAAGTGAAACTGCTTCTATTGGGTACGTGTTTTTTATCATTTCCTAAGCATGCAAGATGTAAACAATTCCATAAATATATTTCTATCTATGAATTTCCAGGTGCTGGAGAATCTGGTAAAAGTACTATCGTTAACAAATGAAAATCATTCACGAAACTGGATACTCCAGAGAAGAGTGCGAAGAGTATAAACCAGTAGTGTACAGTAACACAATACAAAGCTTGATGACTATAATCAAAGCCATGGATCAATTAGGCATTAATATTACCGACCGCAACGATATAGTATGTCATTTCACCACCTTATGTAGGTAGGTAATTAATAATTCAAAAATATAACTAGTTCCATTTCGTAGGAAAAAGTCAAACAATTTTATGAGTTAGCTCGTTTCGTCGAAAAAGGCGAAGTAAAACGTGAACTGTTTTCCTTGATGAAACACTTGTGGGCCAATCCAGGAGTACAACATTGCTTCTCTAGATCACGAGAATATCAACTGAACGATTCAGCCGCTTATTACTTGAACGCTTTAGATCGCATTTCTCAACCTGATTACATTCCCACCCAACAAGATGTCCTCAGAACTCGAGTAAAAACCACAGGTATCATAGAAACAACTTTCACCTTTAGAGGATTGCAATTCAAGTAAGTGTAAATCGAAATCCATCTCTTTCATTTTCATTTTAAAATGTCCTAAAATTTCTCATTTGGTTTTTTAAACCTTCAGAATGTTCGATGTCGGTGGACAAAGATCCGAAAGAAAGAAATGGATTCATTGTTTCGAAGGAGTCACTGCCATTATATTTTGTGTAGCGTTATCAGGCTAGTAGACATCTTTTGTTTCTTCATCATCATTAGGAGTTGGGAAATTAATTTTTGAAATTTTACAGGATACGATTTAGTATTGGCAGAAGATGAAGAAATGAACAGAATGATTGAATCGATGAAACTATTCGATTCAATTTGCAATAGCAAATGGTTCGTGGATACGTCGATAATATTATTTCTAAACAAGAAAGATTTATTCGAAGAAAAATCAAAAAAAGCCCGCTTACTATTTGTTTCCCCGAATATCAAGGTAATAATGTGAAATCCATATGCGAAATCTCATAATTTTTATCGATTCGTGAGTTTTGTGATGATTAATTTTTTTCCCAATAGGATCAAACACCTATGAAGAGTGCGCTGCATATGTGCAAATGAAATTCGAATCGCTGAATCGACGAAAAGAGCATAAAAGCATCTATACACATTTTACCTGTGCCACCGACACAAACAATATTCAATTTGTATTTGACGCCGTAACTGACGTAATTATAAAGACTAATTTAAAGGACTGCGGATTATTTTAGAAATTTTGCGATTTCATTCAATGCCATAACTCAGTACACGTAATGCAAAATGCCATATTGTTATCATTAAGTTATCTCTTGACCCAACATCGTTGGTTGTACATTTTCTTCGTGTGAATTACTCATATCCAAGAGATAATGATTTGTTGAAGAAATTGAGTTGAGTTTTTGAATCATCGATGGAGAATGAAACTCGCAAATTGTTGATTTTACCATAATTATTTATTGTTATCGTGACAGTTTCCTTGGAATCTCGTATCTTTCAATTAACCTTTGTGTTTTATGGTAATTTTTTTTTTACTTTTAATCGTTTCTATATTTTAATAATTGGCACAACTTGGTGATTAATACTTTACATTTGCTGAAACCAGTGAATTAACTGTATGTGATTCTTCTCGAATATCATTCGTGCATTTATTTTTCCTTTCTACTTAATTTCTCAATTTTGCTCTTTTATAATTTCATTTTACTCTATTCATTTCATTGAATTTTATTTTTACTTTTTGAAACTTTTCGAACAATTTTTTATACTTAAATTATTATTATTTTTTCAAAGTCTGTAAAAGATATTTTAATTTTTTTTAATTTTCTTTTTTTTTTAAATAACAAATAAATGTTTTACGTGTGATATATGTTGTTGCGTGTTTATTTTTTCTTAGATTTTTCAACTTGAAAAATCACGACTTGGAAAAAAAGATCATGAGAACTGCACAGGATGTTCCCTCTCGATGTTACCTCCTTAATACCACGAGTGGGGTGATTTATACGACACTAATGGGGGTTCATTTACCCTAAAAAACTGAAGGATGGCCGGGTGGGAAAGAAGATTTTTTATAGAAATATTTTTTTACTCTTACTAATTTTTCATTACTATCATTGGAATTTTTTATTTTAAAACTATGCCCAGTACGTCTAGAAATTGCATACTTTTTTCAGTTTTTAGGTTTTACATTTTTTCTCCATAAAAAAAGCAAAAATCTGTGTATTTCAAGTAGTTCATGAATTAATCATTGAAGGGTCGCGTGCATCAGTGCATGATGCGGGTTTGATTTCAGCTATTTACGACTTCGAAGACAAAATGAGCCCTTTTTTCACCTTAAAGAAGTTCCCAAAGTATCAAAATCACATATTTCAAATTTTTTCCTTCAATACTTACTGAAAGGAACTAATATAAGATGAAAATCGAGCAAATTTTATCATGTTTTGCAATCTTAAAAACATGAAAAAATAAGTCCACATCATATTTTTGAAAAAAAATTGAAACCGCTGAATTAGAAAAAAAAACAGTTGGACATCATTTTTTAGCTTTCGTAGAATGAAGTGAAATTTTCGAATAAAAAAAATATTAAACAACCAAAAATTAATTTTTCTTAATTTTTTCAATTTTGATAAACTATCTTCATTTTGGAGACGTATTGAATGATTTTGAAAGCTGGAATTTTCGAACTTTTTTTAGAATCATTTACCGATTTCCCCACAGTTATGCCACGACCTTTCAAAAAAAAACAATACCGTGACCCAACTTCATACGTTACGTTAGGTAGATGATAAATATTGACCAAAAATTACGAGTATTAAAAATTTGAAAAATATTAGATTTTTTGACATGTTTTTTTACATATTTTTCATCCTATCTTGTTACTAACGCTTCCACGACCATTATATTTTTTTATTAGAAATATTACATTAAATTCCCCACAATTCTGTGTAAATGGCATTCTTTTACTTATCATAGATGACGAGATCAAAATTTTAAAAAGTAATAATTACTCAACAATTTCAGAAAAAATGTTTCACATCAACTTTTTTGGTCGTTCAATTTATAGGGTATAGAAATCATTATCAATGTTTTATGTGTAAGCCTTACTTGTGATACGAAGAGAGTTACTTCGTTTCAAACAAAAGTTTACCAAAAATTTCCTATTAATCATAAGCCAGCGAATCGAAATTTTCACTTTACGGATAACAAACGTTGGAAAATCTCTAACCATGTGACCATCCATTTGCAAAGAAATTCATGCGCTTAAGGAGACTGATTTGATATTAGAATAAAAGTATACGTTAATCGCATTACACAACGTGCTCGAGCATTCGCTACTTTAGTTACGAAGTTAACGTACGTAGAAAACTTACACATGTTAAGTGTTAGCGTTATTTCCAGTTTCGTTAATTTTCGAAAAAAAATATTGAAAATAATTCCTCCATAAAAATGATTTACTACTTTTGCGGTGTTTCGATTTTAGCGGTAAGTAACGAGTTGAATTTTCGCAAATATCTGAGAAAATGATTTATTACTATTAATATCATATTCGTATTTAGGCTTATAAGATATGGATTGGAAATTTTGGTTTATGATTTCGATCACGTTGATAACTTTTCCGGAATTATCTTTCTCTAAGTAAGTCCATTATTTGATGCAGATTTCCAAGATTAATTATCTTTATATTTATTGTACTGGAATACATATTTATTGATATACTCGAATCATTTGATTAGCTACATTTTTTCTTTTCAATATTAAAAAAAAAAATCAGCTCAAAATCTAGCTCAAAAATTTTTCAAAAAAAAAATATAGCTTCGAAAACTGAAAATATTTCTTGAAACAATGATAATCCGCCTAAAATATCACGTAATAAGATTTTCATCATATTTTTTTCTCCTTTATAAAGAAGCCATATAATTCATAGCGTGAGTCATGTTTACACCCTTTCGACAAGGCGAGTAATCAGTTTATAAGCTCTATATGCTAGCTGCATGAGAAACGTGGTAAAATAATATACCGCCACTGTTGGAATCGTTTGAAATACGAATCCAAATGGGCACAATAAAGAAGAAAATTCACTTCGTTGAAGCCTTAAGGCTCTAATACAGCAAATGTATTTTGCTAACTAAGCATCAAAATGAAAACACGCGACGTTGCCAAATAATCACCACAACAGCTACATGCACATGCAATATGTATGTAATTTGGACTTACCCATCAGCAGAACTCCAAATTTTTTGCAATCCAAAACATTTTTTCGGGTACAGAATTTAAACCTGCAAAAACGAAAACTATAAGGAAAAATGTAGCTAACACGAGTTCCTTATTAATACGTTATCGCGCATTCTTATCGGGGGAATCTTTGCGAACTTGGTGTACATATACTTAATAACCTACAGGGTGTTTCACCTCCATACGAGCTTCTTCATTTCGCACACAAGGCTATTTATAACTTATGTAAGCTAGTTTGCTCACCCTAATTGCTGAAGGGGTCGAGATACGAAAATTTGAAAAATATTTTTTTCATCTTGATGAAGATCAATTTTAAATTTTTTAATTTACATCATCCAAGGTGAGCATGTAATGTAGTATCACTGACAATAAAAAATGGTAGCAGTGGAAGTGATAGAAGGATAGAAATGAAAAAGTGCAAGAAACGATAGCAGAAATTAGACACCCGCTCTATCCTCCACCATATACTCTAGATGAATATCTAAAAAAAATATACATTAATATAAGTGAAAAAATATTATTCTTCGTTTGTTGATTTTTTCATAGGTTTTTTATTTTATTTTATTTTATTTATTAATTTCTATCTATTTACTATTCTTATGTCGGCTTAAAATCTGAAAAATTTCAAGTGTTATAAAAATTTTCAAAAATTTTTTTAGTTAAATAATTTTTTTTTTTCGCAGAATAATTATATTAGTTTTATTAAAGCTGAGTGATATAAAGGAAAGCATTTTTATCATATAGTGGTTCCCAAAATATACTATGAAAATTACATGTAAGCGACCCATTATATATGAAATATGATAACCATAATTATATTAGTCTACAATCCAAGAGGCAAAAAGTAGGTTAAAAAAAATTTTATTGAAATTTTTTGCCAACCGGAAAATTTATTCGAAAAAATTTAGATAGGCTCTGGCAAACCCCAAAAAGCAGGATTTCAATATTTCAGACCTGCACAATAGGGGGTTGTAGACTCAAATAGGTGTTTTTGGGAGTGACGTGGCAACTAAAAAATTCAAACGGGGTCACGTAAGGTACTTTCCCCAGATGTCAGATATATATTTTTTTTTGCTGAGACTCTGCACAAACAGATTTTATCGCAATTAGAGAGCGGGTTTTTGGCATTTTTGACCACTTTTACCATTATATGCCTCTATACTCGTAAGTATTACCGGAAACCGAAATATATTGGCCAAATTAGTTGAATACGCCTATTTCAAACCAAAATTCGAAAAAACCAGCCGCAAAATACCTGCACAACGATGAGTTATAGCGTTGAGAAATTTTTGTGAGGTTCCCCCACTCCAAAATTTTATTCCGTAATTTTTCCTCAAAAATACTCGTGTGACCTATCAAAGTACATTTAAATTTCTCGCAGACTCCAAAAATTGAATCCATTTTACATTTCAACCCCTCGGGGGGTGGTTCCTCTTCAAAAAGGAAAATTTACCTGTGTAACCTATCAAAGTACATTAAAATTTCTCGCAGAATCCAAAAATTGAATCCATTTTACATTTAAACCCCTCGGGGGGTGGTTCCTTTTCAAAAAGGAAAATTTACCTGTGTAACCTATCAAAGTACATTAAAATTTCTCGCAGAATCCAAAAATTGAATCCATTTTACATTTCAACCCCTCGGGGGGTGGTTCCTCTTCAAAAAGGAAAATTTACCTGTGTAACCTATCAAAGTACATTAAAATTTCTCGCAGAATCCAAAAATTGAATCCATTTTACATTTAAACCCCTCGGGGGTGGTTCCTCTTCAAAAAGGAAAATTTACCTGTGTAACCTATCAAAGTACATTAAAATTTCTCGCAGAATCCAAAAATTGAATCCATTTTACATTTAAACCCCTCGGGGGGTGGTTCCTCTTCAAAAAGGAAAATTTACCTGTGTAACCTATCAAAGTACATTAAAATTTCTCGCAGAATCCAAAAATTGAATCCATTTTACATTTCAACCCCTCGGGGGATGGTTCCTCTTCAAAAAGGAAAATTTACCCGTGTTACCTATCATATAACGTTGAAATTTTGCGTACGATATGAAAATCGTATCCCTTCACATTTTAATATTTTAAGATGGGGAAGGGATGTTCTATTTTACAAAATTTGAATTTTTTTTGAAATCTTATTTGTAAATGTAACTTGAGCTATTCCTAAAGAAATTTATTACCAAAAGTAACCAAACTTTTCAAAATTTCATTTATAAAAGTAATTCACTAGTTTAAAAAATAATAATAATAATTCGTAAATCAATCGTCGCATCATATAATCACTATTTAAATGTCAAAATCGCTTTATAAAATCTTCCCATTATAATTTTTACATCTAACCTAATTGAATAAAGCTAGTAAATACATTATATAGATAAAGTAATGCTTTTTAAATTAAGCTATCACATAAGGTAAAAAGAAATTTATACGGCGTGTAGGTAGGTGCCTGAGGTACTTCCATATAGGCAACCATTCAAGCAGATCGGCGACTTACATATAATATTATCTGACTGGTGCCTCGTTAGTAATGGCAACTTGATGAAAAAAACCCTTAAAATTTAGAATATGCAATGTAGTGTCACTGGCGAAAAATTGGTAACAGCGAAAGGGAGACAAGTGCAGTCTATAAAAAATATTCAAGACGTAAGGTCAGTCTCAGAGCATTTTTTAAATTATTTATTGAAAATAAGAATAAACGACTCATTTTTTCCATCATTTTTTATACATTTTTATTATACTTACTTTCCTATCCCTTCAACTGTTACCAGTTTTTTATCAGTGATACTACATTGCATACTCTAAATTTTGAAGAAAAATGTTTTTTCTTTGCCATTACCAAGGTTAAATATACTTTTCAAACTTTCGTATTTCGTCCCTTACAACAACTAGGGTAGGCAAACGATCGTACACGAATGTCACATGAGCATCCCTACATGCTGCACGAAGGAGCTCATATCGAAATGAAACACTCGGTATAGTTGTAATATCTGAGCAATCACAATACGCTGTTTTTTTAGGAGCTGCGTAGGAAAAATAGGCAGCGAATCGCATCGCCATAAGCGTTCAAATCTAGCGAAACCTCCGTTTATACGTTATCGACCACAATTCTCTAAATGCCGAATTTCGTCCGATTGCGACCGCTATCACAGACACTTACTGCTAGCGACTGACTCGATATACGAAGACTTACTAAAAGAATGTTCTTTAACCATATTCCTGCAAGACGTTGTCGATTTAAATTACCATTTGTCACGAATACCCGCTAACATCGCCATTATAATAGTCCACACAAAATATCGTAGTACACGATTATATTTCGAAATAATAAACGTAATGATTACGCGTCTCGGAAACGTTTCTCTTTACGTTGATAACCAAAGCCAATACGACGATGTGGTCAATAAATGCGACAATCTCGAAAAAACGTGTACCAATTTATTAAGTTTGGCTCCGGTCGTAGAGCAAAATAAAAACTGGAAATCCGAACATCCTGTTTCGTCGTCGATGCTAGATCTGTATGATTCGCGATGGTTACCCATTAATGCCATAACTCCTGCGTCCAATAAACGGTACTTGACTTCTGGTGATTTTCAAATGCAACTACTTGCATTGACTATGTGCACCAGGAATCGAAGACACAATCTATTTTACGAAGTTTCCCCCGAAAGGATGAGTATTGTGTGAGTAATATATTTTATTGTCGAGATCAAAACGAGATAATGTATCGTACCAACTCGTACATTGTGTTTGTCGAGAGGTTGATGTAACTTCAGGTTTGAATTTAGTCATCTATGCCAATAAGAAAAAACATTTAAGGAACATATTGCCTATTCTCAAAAGTAAAGGAGCTAAGATAGAGAGGAAATGTGACTTAAATTTCGAAAATATGAACTTAAAATTCGGCAAACATCTACCTCTCGTCAAATACTCTGTACACAGGGTATTTAAAACATCAACTGGAAAAAGAGGAACTAGTCGAGATTTTGTGGTCGAATAAATATCGCACTTTGCAATGCACTTATTGTATTCAGAAAGTGCATTTTTTTTTTTTTTTTTTTGCAGAAAACCTAAAAATTATCCATTTTGCTGATAAAACAAGTCAAATGTTATCAATAGATAGTTTTTGGTCCTGAAGTATACTTCATTAAAAAAATGAAAATTTTTGATTTATAATTCTTGTTTTTTCTAAAACAAAGTTCATCGCATTCATTTCAGAAGATTTACGAGCACTCTCTAAATCGCATTAAACTCGAAAGATGTAGGATAAAATTTTGAAAAACTTGGATCATTCAAAAGTACATGTTAAGGTGCATGGATTTTTTTTTTAAGTAGAAGGGCAGGGTTCACAATAGTTGTTAAATAACCTCAAAATGATGTCAAAAAATTTTAGCCCCATTAATCAATTTTAAGAATCATTTTCTTAAAATAAAGACAAATTTGTAATATTTTTCAAATTTTCAAAAAAAAAAAAAAAAAAAAACGAGTTTTCGTATGGTTACAAATTGTTCATGTTTTAGACATCCGTTCAAACATTGAAAAAATTATAATCATCAATTTTTTTGTTTAATTAGAAGGTCTGAATTGAAAAATCAACAATAGTGGAAAATAAATGATATTCTTGTTTCAAACTGACTTTGTATGCATGCTTCAGCATCCAAAAGCTCTGACTTTAGGAACCCCTGTGGTATAAAAATCAAGCATATTTTATCTGTGAAGCCTGAAAAAGACTTGATTGAGGAAACAATGTGCTCACGATTAATAAATTACCCATTTTTCGTTCATTTTTGAAAACAACCATAGCTGTTACTTTTTGGACATAATTTAAAAATGGTTTACACTTCTTAAATTTTTTTCATTAATGGACAAAGAAATATGACGAACGTAAAAAATTTGCTTGAGGGGGAGGGGTAGAGATGTTTCAAGATGTTTAAAACGCTGACTTCATTTTGGAATGTCTAAAACTTTAGTTACTAGCTTCGACCATATACTATGGACTGCTAATTCAAATGGTAGAAACGGAATCCAACAACAACAGTAGTTAGATGCGCTGATGCATGCGCAGTTTCAGTTTCCTTATGAACTTATACAGTCATGATTTACTAAAATAATTATTAATATGATTTTTTTAACGTAATTTTAATTATTGAGTATTATTAATGAAATTAAATCAGTAGTTGATGTTGATTTACCATTCTTATCATTGAAAATTTCGATCCGTTTTCATTTTCATTCCTGAAATATCACTATGCATGTGAGAGCGCATCTATAATGTTGTTATTGTTTGCTTCACTTTGATGTTCGTTTCTGTACGGCCATTAGCAGTCCATAGTATATGGTCGAAGGTTACTAGGATAAATTTTACTAACATCCTTTTGAGGTCATTTAACAACTACTGGTGACCCCGTCACCTTCAATTTTTGAAAAAACCTTAGATTCGGTCCACTCTAGTATACATTCCACAGAGTTCATCGTTCATTAAAATTTTCATTTGAGTTATTCGTCCACAGAATCTAGACTAGGTTATAGATACTCGCTATAAACAACAAAAAACTTGAAAATACACATGACCAACTTTCAAAACTGAGGGGGCAAGTACGCATTAATCCAGCGTAGCTCTTTGAATTCGTTGATTAGATCATAAAATATATATTTATCTCTCAAATTTTTTTTTACCTGAAAAAATGGAGATTTTTTCAAAAAAAATTAACGAAAAATTATAAATTTTAAATTCAAGGTATCACAGCCCCTTCAATGTTGAGAGTAGGCTACATGTGCAAAAAATGTTTTGTTGTTTTTCAAAGAGTACCATCACCACTTATTGATTTTTTCGGTCGATATTTAGCATTGGGACACCCTGTATATGGCTCAAATGGACTCGTATACATGTAAATTTGAAGTTCATTAAATCGTTATATTTTGGTAGCAGCTATGACGAAAATACTGACACGGAGCAGGACGAAGACGACTACGACGCTAATTTAAGACCACCTGAATCTAGTTTAGCTTTAGAAGATATACTACCACTGAATCCGAAATATTACGACAAAAATCGCGCCCCAAAAAATCGCAACCAACCTACCATCGTGTACTTCCACGTGACCGTTTTGTCGTTGGATTCCATCAACGAAGAATCAATGGCACGTTAATTTCCTTCATTTTCACGGAGCATTGCCACGCTCGTTTAATTCCGTATCAACTCATTTTTTCAGACCTACGTTGCTGATATATTTCTTGCTCAAAGCTGGCGGGATCAACGGTTAAGATTACCCGAAAGTATGGAGGATGAATATCGCATCCTAAATGTCGACTGGTTGCACGATATATGGAAACCAGATTCTTTTTTTAAAAATGCCAAACACGTTACGTTCCATGAAATAAGCGTACCCAATCATTATTTGTGGCTGTATCACGATAAAACTTTATTATATATGTCCAAGTAAGCGCTTCCAGAAGTCAGGTACCTATTTTGAATTTATATTGATGAAATATTCTTCAATTTTTAGGTTAAGTTTGGTACTCTCCTGCGCAATGAAATTCGAATCATATCCGCATGATACTCAAGTTTGTAGCATGATGATAGAAAGTTGTAAGTGTTTTCACTATTTATTTGTCCAGCGACGATACGAAATAATGAATTTGAAATTTGTCGCAGTATCTCACACCACTCAAGATTTAATATTTAGGTGGAATGCGACCGATCCGTTAGTAGTTAATCCTCTCATTGAATTACCACAACTCGATATAGACCGAAATTACACCGCTGACTGTACCATAGAATATTCAACCGGTAGGTTTTTTCTACGAGGAATTTGATATAATGTTTAAGTAACCATATCAGGGTTAGTAATCAGCCATTTTTTTTTTTTTTGGACAGGCAATTTCACGTGTTTAGCTGTGGTATTTAGTTTGAAAAGACGACTAGGATATCATTTATTTCATACTTACATACCATCGGCATTAATTGTGGTCATGTCTTGGATATCGTTTTGGATAAAACCGGAAGCTATTCCAGCAAGAGTTACATTGGGTGTGACATCTTTACTAACATTGGGTAAAATATTCGTAATTTATTTTAGTACAAGAAAGCATACGACTCTTCATTTCAATGCATCAGTCTATTTGATATATTATTTTAAATTATAACGATTTAGCTACCCAGAACACTCAGTCGCAACAGTCATTACCTCCGGTGTCTTACGTAAAGGCGATTGATATCTGGATGTCATCTTGTTCCATATTCGTTTTTATGTCGTTGATGGAATTTGCAATCGTCAACAATTACATGGGTCCTGTAGCCACGAAAATCATGAAAGGATATTCCGATGAAGACTTGAGAATCGAAGACGATATCAATGTACGAGTTATACCTACTTAAGAATTATAAAGTATACATAGTATATTTCTAGGAGCCGAAAGTCGACTTTTATGAGTATTTTTCGGAAATTAAAACGCGTTATAATTATACAAAAAGTACTCACGTAAGAAATTTCGACTACTCGAGTTCTTCACCCTCCACAGTCGCTATAGGCAAATTTGATTTGAAAGCCTTCAAAGTAGGTCTACACGAATACTTTTTGAGAAGTGTTGGAAACATTTATTTTTAACATATCCAAGTTGAACAACACAAACACATTTCAACTTGGTAGCAACTCTCTTCAAACTTCGAAACTTTGTTATCTGAGTGAATAAACGAATTCAGTTCGGAATCTAATATTAACGGTGCTCATACTGCCCCAATAATAACCTTTTTGACCTAGAATTTAAGGAGATGAACATTTTTTCACGTAGGTATTTTCACATTACAGAGCTTCAGTTTTCAAAATAAATGGAAAAACAAATTTCTAGGCTAGTTCGATTCTGCTTAGGCAGGAAGACGCAACATTATGTAATTTTAAAAATTAATCGAAACATTTAAGCGATGAAAATAAAATGGTCAGAAATTTCTATCACGAATATTAGCCTCTGAACTAAGTTCTTAATCTTGGGCAATAGAAAATTTTCCAAGTTCCAATGGAGCTGGTAACAAGTTATCGGGTGCTACGCCGCTGGGATTTGTGAACCTGGATACTTTTACCAAGCGTTCAAGTTTCATTCAAAAATGAAAATTCCTACACTCCCACAAAAATAATCACAGACCAATTTCGGAGCAACTTAATTCATAATGGCCTAAAATAGGGGAAGTGGGGCTGGGGTACGTCACCTAAATATTTTTTTGTAAGTAGCACATTTTAGTTTCTTAATAATATACTCTCGATAATCAATTTTTTGTCTCGCAGAAACGTGGCTGAGATGCTTATATTTTCATAGATTGCATTACACTTTCTACCACAATAATGAATGTACAATTTCTTTTCACAGGGCTTACGGTCGAGAAGTGCTAGTCCTACAAAAAGTACCGCTCCAACGGGTCCTCGGTACGTTACATTTTGCAATGGAAAAGCTGTAGCTGTTTATATTGACAAATTTTCTAGAGTTTTTTTTCCTTTTTCATTTGTTGTATTAAATATAGCTTATTGGACTGCATTTTTATAGAATAATCTCGTTCGTACGTTAATTTAACTTTTCGATATTAAAGGTTTTTTAATTAGTTTTTCTGATTTTTTTTTTATTCGATCAACAAAATACCATCAGAGATATGTCAAGTTTATTAATGAATTTAAATTTATTTGTCGAGTACGTGAAGTTGAACTTTTTTTGGAATCGAAGTGAACAGAACGCAGCTATTTTTACCTTCCAAATAATTTTCTGTTTTGCTAAACTCAAATTTACATCGGTCATAGTTTCAATTTCATTTATAGTTATGGTTCTATTTTTCTGTTTTTTTTTTTTTTTTTTTTTTTTGTTTATTTACATTATTCAATTTGGAGGCCAGCATTTTACTTAAATTTCAGCTCTCTGAATAAGTATAGTGAAACTTGGAATAAGTGAGTTGAATGAAGACAACAAAAATTATACATATCTACTAATTTCAAGTTCACTCATACCGATGAATTCTAAACCGAACTGAACAAGAAATATTTTATTACGGTCCTAAATTAATTAAATTGAACATGGTTAAAAAATATTAATTTTCAGTATCATCAAAAAATAAATACCACTAGATGACTAGAGAACAAAATAACATAGAAGAAAAAAATTACCAAATCAAATCATAAAGAGAAATAAATTATTTTCCTAAAAAATCATGGCACTTGACTAGACACCTTCGTGATATTACAATGTCGCATTTTCTTTCCTAACTAATTTACCTATTTTAACTTTTGCACTCTATTTTGAAACAGTTTGAAACCCACTTGATTCCTTTGGCGCGAACAAATGCGAATGGAACACATCAGTGATAACATGAAATGAAATTCGCGTAATCAATACAAAGAATTTTCTTCATAATTCGATACTAAAATTGTACCATTATATTACCGATCGTTGTCGCGTCAGTTGAAAAAAAATTGTTATTGAATCGTGTCAGTGAACGTTGAACTGAAAGTAGTATTAATTTTCCTTTTTCATGAATCTTGGTAAGTATATTACATAATATCAACTTTCTTTTTACATTGAATCGTACGAAAGTAAAGTTATATTTGTTCTGGAAACTTTTCAGTATTTTTTGAAAATCAGCTTACTTTTGATTTTTTTTTTACAGAGTGATTCCGAAGATTATGAGCTCAACGTTTAGTTTATTTTCACATCTGATAGTTTTATCGTTAATCTGTATTCTGTGCAAATGTGACGTTGACGACACAGATTACTACAAAGTCTTAGGAGTGAAAAAGGATGCTAGTCAAGCTGAAATCAAAAGAGCTTTTCACAAACTGGCCATCAAATACCATCCAGATAAGAATAAAAGCCCCGACGCCGAAGACAAATTTAAGAAAATTGGCGAAGGTACTACATCGTACACGTAATCAGTTCATCTACGTGTTAACTTTTGTACGTTACAAAACTACGTATATCTCTTGTTTCAGCTTACGGAGTACTCTCAGACCCAGATAAACGTAAGCAATACGATAACAGAGGAATGTACGGTGACTATTTCGGCCAGTATGGCAATGGTGGTCAATATCGAAGGGGAGGTGAATCCTTCGATTTTGGTGGTTTCAATTTCGAAGATCTTTTCAGCGCTTTTGGAGATCATAGTGAAGAAGATTATCACTATCAACAACATAAACGTAGATCAGGTTTCGATGGCAGTAATTTCAAAATTTTCAGTGATTTTCCCGACTTATTCGATACCGTGAGTACCTACCAAGTGGTTCCATTATCGAACTAGTTTATCAATAGAGAGGATTTCTTAACACCTTTTATTCGCTATAGGATGCATTCGTAAACCGTAGAGGTGGTGAACGCCATAGGTTTGGCGACGGAGATTCCTTTTTCGGCTCACATTTCAGTGGAGGACATCAAAAGCAGCGCAGGTATGGCGGTGGAGATTCCTTCTTTGGCTCACATTTCAGTGGAGGACATCAAAGGCAGCAACATACTGGCAGGAATTGTAGAACGGTTACTCAAAGGATTGGAAACACTGTGACCACGTATACAACTTGTACGTGATTTCTCAAGCATCCTCGCAGTCTACATGGTTGTCATTTCGTTTTTTTTTTTTCGTTTTCCCTCTGTTCTACGTTACATCGTGACGTCAAAAAATACTTGTTTTGTACTGCGTTACTTTGTATTTATTTTTACTATTGTTGAAATAGCTGCTCTCGTCATTCGTTAACTTGTAAAGTAGATGCTCGCATTAATGTCAGCTTTGTGGCAAATGCGTAACGCGTGGTTCAAGTTCATTTTAAAATACTTGTTATTACGAACCAATTCAATGCTAGTCGATGGTGAATGATGAATGCATTACTGACTGTAATATTCATTTTCATTTGTGATATATAAGTCTGTCTTTTCATAATTTCACATTGAAATATCATTGTTTTTATTAATCTCGGGCATAGTTTTTTTTTTTTTTTTTTTTACATTGTAACTGCGTGAATGACTTGAGTGAAATAATTAGCCAATCAATGATGCTTCGCATTCACACCATTAAATGATTTTTTGTATTATTTTCAATGTTACCCTTATCATTAGATGCCTCAAGTTAGTTCTATTTTTTATGCTTGCTAAGTAAGCATTTATTTATTTTTGATATACATTTTTATGGAATAAATGCTATCTTAAGATTTCTACAATTACGAATGAATGTAAAAAATTGATCGAAATTTCGATCAATGTAAATGTAAGAAAGCCATATTTATGCATCATTTGTATAGTTTTTTGGTTTAACTATTACGACGTTCGTGCAAATCTATTTATGTTCCTTGTATACAATATATGGATACGTCTTTGATGTGATGTTATTATAAGTTTTTTAATAGTATTGAAAGATTTTCTTTATTTTGTTCCGTTATTGAAAAATAAACCTTATTTAAAAAATAATTATTGTAGTAGTTGTTCGTGCGGCTTTATATTACACCATGTGAGATCATGTTACAACTCATGAGGCAATAGCGTCTCCATGTCATATCGGTGCTACCTATCGATGTGGTCTGCAGTTCATGAGAAACCAGTTCTCGAATTAACATTTTCAATTGGAAATGAATTAAATAAAACGTGTTAAGAGCGTAGGATTTAAACGATGTTCATAGTTCCTTTCCTTAACGTTGTTAAACAATAAATAATTTTATCTCTGGGGGAAAAATATCAGGCTCCAACGTGATGACAGGGTAAATATGAAGTCATAAATTTATTGTCGTCTAATTTATGATGGAAAAAATGTTCACGTTGAAGATAGTAACACATTTTTTACAATTATCTGAGGTAAAATAAAGCCCGTTAAAATTGAAATTTTCAATCGTTGATCTGCCTAAAACTTAAGTTTAAGAATACTTTTAATCAATTGAAAAAGTAAACAGCCATGTCTCATTACTGAAACTGAGTTGTTAATTAGGGCTTGTTCAATTTTGCAAACAACGTTTCTAACTCCCTCATATCTATTAGCCACACCTAATACAATGTCTAAAAACCCCTACCCTATCCCTTCCAAAACCACTTAAGAAGTACGCATTGAGGCTCTTCAAGTTATCTAAAATTTTGACGATCCACCATTTTGCATCTTTATAACTCAATTCAAGAGATCGTATTGTGGCCATTACCTAACTCTACATACAAAGTTTGACCTTTTCAGATCGACTGACATTTCGTGTAAGTAGTATCATCATGTATCTTCTGGCGCACCTCTAGTGCACTGGTAAAAAATCAAAAAATGTAAAAATAGCTGTAATAATACTGCGCAAGTGGTCAAATTTACCAACTTTACGCTAAAACTCCAAATTTACCAACTTTCCAAAAGCCAAGGGGGGGGGGGAAACTCCCCCCCTTTCGGTACGTCCCTGGATTCCCCACTTTTTCACGATAATACGACGATGTTTCCCCCTGAAATATCGGTAATACAGCCAAAGAAAATCCTGATACGCTCAATTTTTTCAATTTTTAGGTAATATTTTACCGATTTTTTTTTTAAATTTAAATTTCCAACATAGTCTCAAATTTCTCATTTATTAGTCAGAATTTCTCATTTTCAGTCAAAATTTTATTATTTTTTAAAACCCTAGTAACACCTCAAATTTCTAGCGCAGTTCTAGATTTCTCATTTATAGTCAAAATTTTATCATTTATGCAATGTATGTCCTGGCGCACTCTGGCACACCTCCAGAATTTCCAATTTTTTAGGCCATATTTTTCCACTTTTTAGAAAACCCAAATTTTCAACACAGGCTCAAATTTCTCCTTTTTTAGTTAAAATCCCTCATTTTTCTTCAAATTAAGTCAAGTCGAGTTTCCTGGAGCACTAGCAATTTTGCCAAAGATTCCTCACTTTTTTATGGCAATACAACCAAAGATTTCCTCTGACACATCAGTAGTACAGTCGAAAAAAATCCTGGCGCACTCTGGCACATTCTTAGATTTCTCAATTTTTTAGGCCATATTTTATCATTTTTTAAAATCCTAATCATAACTCAAATTTTCAATATTTCTCATTTCTTAGTCAAAATCTCCCATTTTTCCTCAAGTCGGGTCAACTCAAGTTTTCTAGCGCAGTTCTGATTTTCCTTAACACATCAGGAGCATAGTCAAAGAAAATCCTAGCGCAGTCTAAGATTTCTCTAGGTTTTATTTTATTGTATTGAAATTACAATGTAATTAAAAGCACGCACCTCGAATTTCCATAGTTTCCTCGTTTTAATTCTATACGAATCGTTTGCTGATTTTTATCGTATTGTATTGTATTTTGTCGAAATTGATATGGAATAAAAGAAAACATTTTTCGAAATATTTTGATTCATCTCTCACTTCTCTAGCTTAAATAGGGCAAGAGGTATACTTCTCGTTTTCTACTCATCAAGAAAAATTTCACTAATTTTTGGAGTCCGGTATGACAACTCCACACAACATACTCAAGAAATAAACACAATACGTAAATTTATTCATTTGGTTACTGACATGACGTACCAGAAGTAGACTTCCATTAGTCAGCATTTTTCGAGTCAACTCTATCGGAGGGTGACTACTTGATTAGAGCACCCAAGCGAAAAAATTAGTTAAAAGACGAATAAATTGAATATACCTGTGTATTTTTGAAAATGAAAGTGTAAATTAAAATTTTGCATTTTATTGATAGACGCTCTTAAGCATTAAATAAATTTTATTTATGCAGTTTATTCTTGCCAATATCATTGAAATATGTAATTTATTTCTACGAGGGAAAGATTTTTGCGCTTGGGGTGCTTGAATCAAATAGTCACTTGGTATGACGTACCAGAAGTAGACTTCTATTAGTCAGCATTTTTCGAGTCAACTATGACGTACCAGAAGTGGACTTCCATTAGTCAGCAATTTTTCGAGCAACGGATTCATCATGTGGCCTTCCTTCTGTGTTTCTCATGCACGACTGAAATTTCGATTTGTTGGTGTCCGTGACTTACTCTTATATATGAGATTAAAAATCAAAATTTTAAGCCATCTGCCCCTTCTTCAGCCCCCCTAAAAATTTGAGTGATTCGCCATTTCGAGATTCGAGATGTATCGAAAAAAGATAAAAAGTACCTTTTTTGTATTTTTAAGAACAGTCTCCTAGCTAAATTTTGAAAGATTTTCGTCAATACCCCGCGACGCCATGCGTGTAAGCAGGGGCGTACCGAGGACATTCTTCAAGGGGGGGGAGGGGAAGAAAACCAAAAATTGCCAACTAATACCATGAAATTTTACCAACTGTTGACCTTTTTTTTTTTTTTTTTAGTCTTCAAAAAATTTAAAAATAGCTGTAATAATACCGCGCAAGTGGTCAAGTTTACCAGCTTTACGCTAAAACTCCAAATTTACCAACTTTCCAAAAGCCAAGGGGGCTACGTCCCTGGTTGTGCGCTATACATGATATAAGTTGGCATCAGTTCGAATTTATTCGAGTTCTTATTTTCCCAAAAGAAATTCAAGTTCCCAATTTCAGCGTTGAACAATTATAAATTTCCCAATTTTTCAAAACACCTGGGGAGGAAGCTCCCCCTATCTCCCCCCTTAGTTACGCCCTGCGTGTAAGAAAAGTAAATATAAGTGCATTCGTATACATACCTTGCGACTCGTTGAAATTCAAACAGCCAAAACACTAAATTCCCTTTTTCAACATGAAATTAGCCATGAACTGTAACAGTAAGATTAAGATTTTCTTTTTTTGATTTTTTTCATGTTGAAAATAAATCTACCATGATTTGTCCATAATAGAGTATAAAAAATAATGAAAAATTAATTACTGTTTAAGATCATTGGTTTTGCATCACTATACATAATTTTTGAATTTTTTTTTTTGTCGATTCAATTTTTTGTTCTTTCTTAATTTTTGATATTTTATAGATTTAATAAGAGTCGGTATTGGTATAATATTATATTCGGTCAATTTTAATGGTAGGGAATTAAGTACTTTCCCTGTCTTGATTTCAATTGGTAGCACAGTATATCAATGCTTTTCTTCAAAAACCACGGAAGTCTAAATATATAAATTTTTCAAGAACGAGTATTTTATTTTGGGTGACAGACTTACGAGGTTTCTTTTTTTACGGATAGAAGCGCTAGTTGATGATTTGGACTTACGAGGTTTTCAAAATCGAATTCCTCGATTTTTTTTACATAAGAAACCACTTAAAAGTGAATTTTGCCTAAGTCGCACTTACGTGGTTTTTGAAGAAAAGCATCGATATATACCAAAAAGCTGGACATTTGCCAGATGATTACAAACGGTATGAAACGCGAAGTTTTGAAGATACCATCCTCCTTTGACCCCCTTTCCAAATCAGGTGGGCTGTAATAGCTATGGTTGTTATTAAACACTTGACTAAAAAGATTTTTACTACATTATTTGGTTTGAAAAAAAACGTATAAAATCTTTCTTTTAAATTAATTTGATACAAAATATTAATTTAAATACAAGAAAGCTTCGTCCAGTCAGTCGTTAACACTAGTCCTTCTGCTATCAGATCAATTCACTGATAAATTTATAATTATGAAACTACACAAACATAGATATACTCATTCTATTTTAGGAAATTTTCCATCAATCAGTTATTAAAAAATTAAGACGAAAAAAAAAGTGATAGGTATCGAAAACACATTATAAAGAAGAAACTGTTCCTATTCCAACTCCAACTTTCTGTGATCACTTCAACGAAATAGTATTTCATCGATTAACATCCGATGAACCCCTTGATCTACGATTTAAAGGAGGGAAAAAATCACGCTACATAAATATGCAATACTGAATATGCGTATTGCGTTATTCCTTTAACGCGCAATTATTCTACGATTTCTTCATTTCATGTGTTTCTCGATATAGATTAAAAATGATAACCTACCTACACAGACGTGTTGACAATACCGGGGTTAGCGGTTAGCGGCAAGTAGTGGCAGAAAGCCCATTAAGACATAGTAACATAGCGGGAAGACTTAAAATCTGTCGTGTTCGACGCGTTTGTTTCAGTGAAATGTTTTCCACCTTATAAACGCTTATGTAATATTCTAGTCCGTGTGTTCGGTTTTTCATCGTTTCATACTAAGTTTTTACAGGTACGCCGAGATTACTCTTCCATTTCAAGGTTGTCAAGTACGAATATCACTAGAAATAAATAAACTCGAGATATGTATTATGTAGACTTCCAAATGCTGGGCCAGTTCATCTTAGTATTCTCTTATCAATCGTGTCGACGCGTATTCACTGCATCGCGTTGATTTTATGTTTTATCGCGCGTACGTGTTCGAATTTCGAGATATTTTTCGCGTGTGATTAACTTTTACAGTTGTCAACGATTAGTGCTCCGAAATGGATAATCGAATGGCTCAGGTTGGATAAATTATGCGTATTTTCTACTCTCCCCTCGATTCGAAAAATTACGGTACCAAATGGATACGAGAGGTACCACCTACCTACCCAAAACGATTTTAATTACCAGCTAAACGCGCTGCCAACGACCTTAAAATTTAGGGTTTAATGCACCATCTTTTCGGCTAAATATATAATTTCACGACGGATGAACATATTGATGCGGTTGACGAACGAAACGAATTAAATGAATACTGCATTCGTTAAATGATACCCTCTCGATATTCCATCCTCCGACTCGTTGTTATATACGAATCTAACCTGTATCTTTATCGTCATCGCATAATTGCGATAAATTAGTTAATTTTCACATCAACCTGAAGTTCGCGTCTGACCCTATATGCACTTCCTATGAAAATTCACGATCACCGTGTTACCGACTCTTATCGTTTATCCGTGGCAACTATTCAAATATGCACTTTGTGATAATTATGTAGATGGTGAACCGGTGTAGGTATAACTCGGTATATTAAAATTCACTAACATGCAAATCAACGATGTGATTTCGCGTGAAACAAATTTTCATGGTCAAATTGTCATATCCTATTACCCCACCACATTCTGGTGATTTTGATCTCTCAACGATAAGAATTCGTGCTCGTTTTTTTTTACGTGCGTAATGCATGTACAGCATCTTTTTAATGAAATTTTGGAACATTTTTTTGGTTAATAGATGATTTTTTTCTTTAATGACGGTTGTTTCATTATTCTTAGTTGAAAAATTCAAGAAATTGAAAACATTTTATCATAATTTATACCGAAAAAATCATTCGTTCGAATTTTACATTTTTTATTGATTGAATTTTTCTTTTCAATTTTAAATAAATTATCCATTTACAAATTCGCATTATTATTTCGTTCAAATTTAATTGGAAATTATAAAAACATTTATTTACTCACATTTTGGTATTCACTTACATGATTTTATTTTTAATTACTTTCTCTATTAGGAAAAAATTGTTTCGATAAATTGAAAAGAGGCTAAAAGTTTTTTATTTGTTTTTCAGCTGATATAATTTTTTTTTTTTGAAAAAAAATCATCTATTTAGTCTTTAAAGTCATATAATTTTCTTTTAATATTTTTTTATAATTTTTTTTTTTTTTTAAATCATCTATTTAGTCTTCGAAGTCATATAATTTTCCTTTAATTTTTTTTTACATTTTTTTTTTAAATCATCTATTTAGTCTTCGAAGTCATATAATTTTCCTTTAATTTTTTTTTTTTTTTTTTTTTTTTTGAAAAAAAAATCATCTATTTAGTCTTTAAAGTTATAATATAATTTTCTTTTAATATTTTTTTATAATTTTTTTTTTTTTGAAAAAAAATCATCTATTTAGTCTTCGAAGTCATATAATTTTCCTTTAATTTTTTTTTTTTTTTTGTCAATTTACGCCGTGTACAGCCCTGTGGCTAGAAGCTTTTTATTTAGGATATGTTAAATTGTGGAATATAGTGAGATAGACTGTAAGAATTTAATTACGTTGGTGATTTTTACCGGACTATTAGCAAGGATGATTTCCATTTGAACTTGAGGAAAAAAAGTATTTCTGTAATTGCTAAATTTGAGGCATTCTGTAAGAATATGGGCGCTTGTTATTGGAACGTTGCAGGTTGTACAGAAGGGCGTCGAAGTCTATTCAAGAGGTAGCCATGAGTGAGAAGAGAGTGGCCTGTATGTATACGGGTCATAAAACTTCCTCTCGGCGTTTGAGATGACTGGGGTACTTCCATGGTTCTACTGTTTTATGGATTGACTTCAGGGGCGTACCGAGGACATTCTTCAGGAGGGGGGGGGGGAGAAAACCAAAAATTGCCAACTAATATCATGAAATTTTACTAACTGTTGACCTTTTTTTTCCACGAAAATAAGATGTTAAATACGATGTATGTCACAGTCTTGTTAGTCTTCAAAACATTTAAAAATAGCTGTAATAATACTGCGCAAGTGGTCAAGTTTACCAACTTTACGCTAAAACTCCAAATTTACCAACTTTTCAAAAGCCAATGGGGAAGCTCCCCCCTCCTTCCCCTTTCGGTACGTCCCTGATTGACTTCAGTTTGTTAGAATTCGGAAATTCGGAACCTTGGTCCAATAGTCTTGAAAGGCATTTTGGAGGTATTTTTTCATTGTGACTTTGAGACCTGGAATTTCTACAAAATATATTTTCAGAATGTAAATGAAACGCAAAGATTTGAAAACCCCACTCCTCTCCGACCTTCCCTTCCGAAATCAGGTAAGCTGTAATAGCTGTCGTTTTTTAGTTAAAAAAAAAAGAAGTAAATTTTTGAAAAATATTTTCATTCATTCAAAAAATAAGCTTTTTATTAGTTTCCAGCTCATATAAATTAATGTTTTGTTTTTTTGAAAAAAAAAAAAATCATCTATTTAGACTTCGAAGTCATGTAATTTTCCTTTAATATTTCTACAAAATATATTTTCAGAATATAAATGAAACGAGAAGATTTGAAAACCCTACCCATCCCTCTCTTCCCTTCCCTTCCCAAATCAGGTAGGCTGTAATAGCTGTCGTTTTTAGTTAAAAAAAGAAGTAAATTTTTGAAAAATATTTTCATTCATCCAAAAAATTTATTCGTCAAAACTTCCCATTTGAAGTGATTACCTTGCTCTCATACCTACCTATCCATATTTTTTCAGCCCCACATAATTTCGAAAATAACCACTTTCCATATATTGCAGGGCATTTTCTTATTCTTCAGTTTTAATCGAGTAATGGTGTTATGAACGGTAATCAGCGTCACGAAGTGGTGTTTTGGCCCAAGGTTAAAGACCAAAACGAGAGAAAACTCGTGCGAAAAGATTCCGATAGGATATTTAATGCACTCAGAGGCTCAGAAGAATTCCTCAGCGAAAAAGATTTACCACGTGCTAATATACACAGTAAGTTGAAAAATTGCTTATGTTAAAATATCAAATGTGAATCAGTACCTAGCAGATGTGAATTAGGGTTACAATGACGTCATTGTTACGAAATACTTGACACAAACATTGATGTATTTCAAGTTTACTCAGTCAACTCTTTCAAATATATATTATGATTTATGATGCCCTAAATTCGTGGTGTACTAAGACGATGATTAAGAGAGGGCAAAGGTATTATAGTCCAAGCCATATTGAGGAAATGAAAGGATAATATTCAAAATATTTTCGTAATCCAGTTCCTCCTCAAAAAATAATTTTTCGCTTCAACTCCCCCTCGACTCTACGTAGAAGGTTGAAATTTCTGTATAGCTTGTCCAATAATTTGACCAAATAAAAATTCAACTCTTTTTCATCAATATTTTAATCGTTTCTTAAAAAATTTTTAGGAGTTGTAGAGTAACTTCCTTGTCCCCAAAGTGAAATGCCTAATGACACAAAAATAAGTTTATTTTTGAGTTGAAGAATGAAATAAATTGAAAATGATTTGAATTTATGTTTAATTTAAATTTATGTGAATTAAGTAAAACATATAAGTAAATTAAAATAATTATTGAATTAAAAATAATATTAATTATAATTATAATTAATGAATTAATAAAAGTCAAATTTGTAAAAATATTTAAAATTAAAATTATAAAATAAAAAAATTATTTCCTTTTTTTACTATTGACGAAACTGGAAGAGTGTTCAGCTGTTCACTTCTGAATTAGTAGGTATTATTAGTACCTCTGATAGAATAGTGGAATATTCAAATTTTTTCTTCTTTAGAGGGAATGAAACTCAAGATTATAATTTTTGTCATCATAGTTTTTTTTTTTTTTTTTTTTTTTAGTTTTTCAGTTTTTCGCTTCAAATATAAACCTTTTGAAAATGTATTTTAAAAATAATTTTTGGAGGCCCCAATCCATAACCCTTGACTTTAAATCTATAAAATAAGTTGAAAAAATTAATTTGCCTTAAAATCTAATTTTTTGACTTTTTAAAAAAAGGTATTCCAAAAAAGCATTGGAACTTTTTAAAAATGCGTTAACTAGGTTGCAATTAGATGTATCAAACAGATAGGATATTTTATCTACACCTTTTCTCCTACTATATAAAAAAGTTTATCACTAAAGGAATAAACTACAGATGCTCTGAAAATCAAAGATATTCTAGCCTTTCCCTCACGACTTGTTCTTACCAAATCAAGTAGGCTGTAATAGTAACGTGTTTATTAAAAACTCGATTAATAAATCCTTCCTCGATATTCGAATTTTGGTGCCCAAATTGGATTCATATTTCAGTCCCTCAAATATTTCGTCATGACGAAAACTGCTGATTCCACTAGTCTCAAGAAGTGACGAAGAGTTAGTTCATTTAAATGAAATATGCTTACTTTTCCATACAGTAGTTTATCGAGAATTTTTTATCAGAATTATGAAATACTTAAATGGTGTTTCAACATTCATCCCTGACTTCCAATTATTTTAATTAATATTTAGTTTGAAATGTTCCGATTCCTCATCATGGATATATGATTATAGGCGAGGAAACATCAGTTTGATCATGATTCACATTCACGTTGGGTACCCAAATTAGTCGAATTCTTTTTTTTTGACAAAAAAGTTACTATGAATTCTAATATAAACATACCAAACCTTCAAAATGTTGGATTAGAAGGTTCATTATTATGTTATATGTGTAAATCAATATTTTCAATTTTGGTTTCATTTTTTTTTTTTTTGTAAGCAAAATCCTCACAGCTGATTTACATTTGAAACTTGACCTTATTTTTAAAAGTATATTTTATAATCTGCGGGCTTCGATACCACGCGAACATTAAACTAGTATTTTAAAGGACTACTCGTGAATACAAACCAGTATAAGCGTACGGAAACTGGATTATAATATACTTGTAATCTGTGGAGTGTTTTTAAAAACGCCATTTAACGAACAACTTCATACGTCGACAGCAAGACAGAAAGTTGTACGTAGGTAAACTTTCGATATCTTGGAAATTGCGCCATTTGACGATCGGCTTCATTTTTACACGCTCTTATCACGTAAACGAATTGGAAATTCTAATTACATCAATGACTTATTTAAAGAAATATAATTAAGCATATATTCGTTACTCGGAAATATCACCAGTGAATATAGGAAATTAGAGATAACGCTTTTCAACACGAATAGGTTGATTAGTTCATGAAATGTACTCATATGTTGTAACCGTGTAATCATTTGAAGATAATAAGCCGCCACCAATTAATAATTTATTCAGTACCATGTATACTCTTCGTTTATTCTCCTTCCTTTCCTTAGCTATACTGAGATTAGAAGAAACAGCTTTGATATTTATAAAACTATTAAATATTTTTCAATAACCATCGTAGTATCAACAACCTCTTTTCAATATTCGATAACAAACAAATTATTCATGTTCTAAATTCGATTACTCTACCAACTTCAAATTTATACTTTCCCTGTGAAATTCGAACTATGATAAAAATAATTAAATTTTCGTAACATATTCCTTATCGCCGAATCAACTCAAGATTTCTAGATAGAAGATTGAAACAACCGTTAATGTATGCTGAAGATCGCGAGTAAATCATTGATACATATTAAACGCTCGCGTGCCTTTCGAAAAGCCAGTTGGTTTGGTCCTTCGACAGTTTTATTAAAATGGAATTCTTAACTTGTCTTCCTTATTTTTACTCAAAAAAGCCTTTGTACTGTGTATGGCGGCGATTTATTTTTATACTAACTTAGTTAGTTAAAATGTTGGTGAAATTTTATCCTACGAAAAAGTAAAATAAGTAATCACTCAATAATATTTTTTCCATCATTATTTTATAGGACTGTATAATATGCCGGAGAAATTATTCAAGGTAATTATAGTAGGAGATCCGACGGTTGGGAAAACCGCTTTTGTGCAGAGATATGTGTCGAATGTGTTCAGAAGAGAATTTAAGGGCACCGTCGGTGTGGACTTTTCTTTAAAAATTCTTACCTATTCGGATACCCAAACTGTGAAACTTCAACTATGGGATATAGCAGGTAATACTTAAATTTACTTTTGTGCGTAACACTAATTCAAAAAAAAAAATCCTGAACTTGAAGATGATGAATAATATTTAATTAAAACCAAAAAATTTTTAATCACTTGAATTCTTTTTTCAAATTATTTATTAATTATTGGAAAATTTTTTCTTGTTTTTTTTTTAAATTATTTTCGTTGATTATTTACTTCATTAGACCTTAAATTTTATGCATGCTCGATTTTGAATTTTTTTTCTCACCTTAAAATTCAAAGTAGTTGATAAAAAATAATTAAGACTCCAGTCAGTTTTTACAAGTTTACATTCTCCACTCTTCATCATGAGAATTGTGGAATAAAAACTGTTGAAAATTCCGATTCATTTCCCTAACAGTGTTACCAACTTAATCTCACAAACTATACAATTTATCAACTATCTAAAAATTTACTGAATTTTTTATTATCAAAAACATATCTCCAACAACATCGTCAATTCTCTTATTAGTCAAACACAATATACGTAACTAGTTAACAAGCATGTGTATAGATTAACGTTGAAATTTATGATAAAGGTCAAGAAAGATTTACCTGGATGACCAGAGTGTATTACAAAGACGCTCACAGTTGTATAATCATGTTCGATTTATCAAATAAAACCTCATTCCTAAACACCCTCAAGTGGAAACAAGACGTTGACTCTAAGTGCACGCTACCAGATGGATCTCCCATACCTTGCATGCTTCTCGGCAACAAAGTACGATTCTTAGACTATATTAATAAGTTTTTAAATTATTACCTACTGAATAAAGCGTACCTAGCGTAATAGTTTTTATTTCTTCGAAATCACTAATTTGAAACTGTATAATCCTATACTGAAGAACTGTCATCGTGGGAGAGGGAATCTGCATGAAATATAATTTAATTGAAGATTCGAAAGTCTCTTAAGGATTCTACATGTATATTCTACTAAATAGAAATTATCAATCTTCTTTCGCTGTCTGTTTTTGTAAACTCTATCAACTTGAATCGAAATGATTCGAATTTCAACTCTTTCACCTATACGTCGAACATCAGAAAAAACTGAGAGTCTTAAACGTAAAATTTCTTTTTTTATGAAATTAATAACGTAAGTTGGCAAAAGTGATTAATAATTAATGTATATTTCATTACCTCTGTATCATGGCATGAACTCATGTACGAGATAAACTTCTTTTTTTCCTTTTTATCATTAGTTGATACAAAATTATAAGGCTTTTCAAGTGTTGCCAACATACGAATATTAATTAAAGTCTATTATAGAGTAATGGCGCCCAGAGTAGGAATCATAATCGACAAATCGTTACGTCTCTGTTTTCTCCTGAATCTGAGTTATGAAAGTTGAACAAAAAGGCGCCAAAAATAGGACAAAAGCAGAGAAAAAGTGAATTAAGATGATTTTAAAATATATGCCAGCTGATGTAGGAACTCAGTCGAAATATTGTAAGTTTCTCTTCCAAACTTGAAAGAAGAGAAAAGAGAGAGAGAGAAAAAGGGCGCCCAGAGTGGGACAAATATCGATCAAAATAATTTTGAAAAATATGGCGCCCTGTGTAGGAACCATAATCGAAATATCATAAGGTCTCTTGTCCCAAATCTGAATTATGAAAGTTGAAAAAAAAAAATGCGCCCAGAGTAGAACAAATGTCGAAAAAATATCAATCAAGATGATTTTCAAACAATATGGCGCAGGGTATAGGTCTGTAGGATTTTAATTGATGTATTGTAACTTTTCTACACTCTCCTAAACTTGAATTAAGAAAGTTGAAAAAAAAAAGCGTCCAAAGTAGGGTAATAGTCAAACACCCTCCCCCAACCCCCCTTCTCAAATCAGGCAGGCTGTAATAGCTGTCGTTTTTAAGTTGAAAACTCAGCTAAAAAATATCAATCAAGGTGGTTTGAAATGATATGGCGCCCGGAGCAGGACCAAAATTAAAAATTCAATCCAATTAAAATATCGAAACTTCTCTGTTCTTCTCCAACTTGAATTTGGAAATGAAAAAACTATACATAAGGCCAGTGGCATAATTAAAGTTTCAGTTCTTTTTTTTAAAAGGATAGTAAAGAATTTTTTTAGAGGGTTGGGGGTACAAAATGTACGGGAGAACACTGAATATGCGTACATAATGATGATCTACTTCATAATGACATTTGAATGTTGAATCTCTCCCCCCCCCTTGTAAAAAACTGCCTATTCACGCCAATGCACATGGCACTTGGAAAAGGATCAGAGTCAAAAAATATCAATTAAAATAATTCAAAGACATATACCCAATCAAACCATCATTATTTTCGTATTACTGTATTCAAAAAGTTGAATTGTGAAAAGTTGAAAGAAATATGGCGCCCGTAGTAGGAACCCCAATACAAATATTATTCTCTCCAAAACTTAAAAAGAAATATTTCAACAAAAATATAGCGCTCACGTTAGAATCAGACTCGAATAAATATCAATTTAAAAAATTCAAAATAATATGGCGCCCGGAGTAGGACCAAAGTTGAAATGTCTCAAATTCTTTTTTGAATTTAAAAGTAGAAATTGAAATTAAATAGTCAAAACATCTCTCCAAAACTTATCGCATTCTTCGTATCCTTATATGCCTCCATACGTATCGCAAAGTTAATTTGGAGTATTGACTTGAACTAGGTAGCATTAGATTAAACTTGATCAAACAAAATACTGATAACAACGTTACTGATAACATTATAGTGCGACTTATCAACCAGACAAGTGGATCAAATGGAAATTGAAGCTTTCGCTAAAGAGCACAATTTTATCGGTTGGACAGAAGTATCAGCCAAAGAAGGGCTAATGGTTAATGATTCAATGAAGTAAGTACTATATTGGCATTTCTAGCATAACATTGTAATTTTTTATCAATTCTTAATTATTCATTTTTGCAAATTCTTTATTACAGATTTCTGGTTGATACTATGCTCATACAAGAGAAAGTCGATATTGACGGACTAAATGGTAATGCTGAGGCTTTGAGATTAGGAAAAGATCAAAAGAAAAAGACATTTTGCGCTTGTTAAAATGTTATTCATTTGTATTAACCTATTTTTTCTATCGTATCAAATTACTGATTACAAATAATGTTTTTCTTTTTTTAAAAGCTGTAAATAATTAGACAATTAAGATGACATTTTTACCTATTTACTTAATAAAAATGTACATTTGTTAGTATAACTATAAGATTTATTGTACAATAGCTTTAAACAGCGTGTAGCGCTGTGATTGGTTTTTCTTTCTTTCAATCATTCAATGTGATAAAAAGTGATTCCCAAATTTGTGATAATTGCTTATTCGTTCATTTGTATGTATGACAGTTTTATAACTTTAAGGAACTTGAATTAGAGACGAATAATTTATTGTAAATAAAAAGTTGTTGCGTTTTTCGTTATAATTTATATCGAACTTGAAAAAAAAAACCAACATCGTGTAAAGCAGTCATTACCCATCTCATTGTCACTCGAACCCTTATACTCGTACATATTTGAATATGAAATCAAAAAGATACGCGTTCGTCAATGACACCCGAAAAACAAAAAAAGACTAATTATTCCGAGCTCTCAGAACTCCAGGCTCAAGGCTTCCTGAATCATTACTATAGCGGAAATGTACTCGACTGATTTATAACAATAAAATACTATAGCAAAATGTAAATGGCTAATAAAATATTTCGATTTTTTTCGGTACAGATGCGCTAAACGTCGTTACCAATGTCTACTATGTAAATTCAAGGTTAATAGACTTCACATGTTTTATCTGATGAATAAAATTTTTCGACGCTCATTAATTAAGCCGCCAGCGCCATCCGAATGAAAAGCGGATATTTTACCGCGCTAAGCTGCCTATTAAAAAGACGCCGAATAAACCAAACCGAGTTCGAGTATAATTAGTAGTTGCCGATTTCAACGTTATATGTTTTGCACACGCCTAGGCTAATTCGCTATCATCAATGAATTTTTAGGAGGAATTTTACGCGCAAGCTGAACGGCGAAGAGGCATAGTAGTACCTTCATCCCGTAGTAGTATTTTTTTTATCAGTTTACTATATTTAGGAATATGTTTTCGCGATTACATGCCATGATAAGTGATGTTCTGGTTATGATGTACAAATTCGCGTTATAAAATGGTCATCCGATCCCCTCTGCTCTATGCTTCGTATAGCTCAGTGTCAAAGGAAATATCTATAATTATGCAAACTGGTGAAAATTTAACCTACATTTTTTAATGCGAAATTATGAGGATCAACGTAATAGCGATGATTTGTCAACATCCTCTTGACCTTGGACGGTGATATGCAATATTTCTGATTCCAGAACTGCATACCCCAAAAAAGGTCAAAGTACAATTCTACCAACATGATAAGTTTTTCAAACTTACAACTAGGCATCATTTCTAGGAATGGTTCAAGTTCACTGGTGAGCTGAACTTTCGAACATTTACTTCGTAGATACACCAAGTTCATTTGTGTTTTTTAAAATGAACCAAACTAAACTAAACTTGAATTTGAGCTAGAAAATTTGAAGAATAAAAATAAGCTGAACTAAACTAAATATTTTTCCAAAATTAATTTGAGTCATATTTTGTCGTTCAAAGATTGAAAAAAATTTTAGTCGCCAATATTTTTTTAACATTTAGGACATCTAAGTTGTTTTTAACTTGTTTTCAAAAAAAAAACAATTCAAAATTGAACCACAAATCGGTAATTTATTGGTCCTGTGCACAGCATGGACTTTTTTTAGATTATTTTGGGCTCTAGAACAAAAATTCGTATAAACTTAAGAGCCTCATTGCTTTCAAAGTCGATTCGGTAGCTGAAAATTTAACTTCTGAACTTTGAAGTTTTTAAGTTTATTGCAAATATCTCGGGAACAAACGGTTATGAAGAAAAAATATAAGGAAATAAAATTGTAGGAAATATTATTCTCTACAACTTTGGTTCTGGCTATTTCTCATGAAAGTTTTCCAGAAGTTAAGCTTTTGAACATTGAAGCTTTTTCAGTTTTTTTCTTCAAATATTTCGAGAGGGAATGGTTGTGAAGAAAAAATTTAAGAAAATAAAGTTGTAGGAAATATTATTCTCTACAACTTTGATTCTATATATTTTTCATGAAAGTTCTCCGGAAGTTGAGCTTTTGAACTTTGAAGCTTTTTTAGTGATGAATTAACTTTGGAAGATAGGTGGAAGTGAAGCTTAACAGCTCTATTGTTTTTGAAGTTGTCCGTCTGCTTAAAGCCAAACTTCCGAACTTTGAAACGTTTTCAGTTTTTCGCAAATATCTCGGAAATGAAGGTTCATAAAGAAAAAATGTATAGAAACAAAGTCGTAGGAAATTTTATTCTCTACAACTTTGGTTCTATTCATTTTTCATGAAAGTAGTTCGAAAGTTGAGCTTTTGAGCTTGGAAGCTTTTCAGTTTTTTTTTTTTAATACCTCACGAACGAAGCGTTGCGTTGGAGAGAAAAATGAATAGAAAAGAGATGGTTGCAAATTTCAAGCTCTACAACTTTAGTTCTTACACAATTTTCATGAAAGCACATAGTTTTCCAGAAAAATTAACTTGAAAGTATTCAAAATAATATGGCGCCCGGAGTAGGACCAAGTTGGAATGTCTCAAATTCTCTTTTGAATTTAAAAAAAAATATGGTGCTAGGAACCTTCAATGAAAATATTGCAACTTCTCAATGAAATATAAATCGAATTGGTTGCAAAAAAAAGAGTTTAAAGTAGAAATTGAAATCCAAAATAATATGGCGCCCGGAGTAGGACCAAGTTGGAATGTCTCAAATTCTCTTTTGAATTTAAAAAAAATATGGTGCTCGGACTGGGAACCTTCAAGGAAAATATTGCAACTTCTCAATGAAATATAAATCGAATTGGTTACAAACAAAAAAGCGTTCAAAATAGAAATTGAAATCCAAAATAATATGGCGCCCGGAGTAGGACCAAGTTGGAATATCTCAAATTCTCTTTTGAATTCTTAAAAAACATGGCGCTCGGACTAGGAACCTCAACGAAAATATTGTAATTTCTCAATGAAATATAAATTGAATTGTTGAAAAAAAAAAGAATTCTAAGTAGAAATTGAAATTAAGAGTTCAATAATTCTGAAAGTTCGATGTTCTCATTCTCTGACGATAATTCGAGTAAATAACGTAATGGACTGACTCTAAGTTTGGAAGATAGGTGGATAGTATGAAGCATAAGAGTCTTATTCATTTTAAAGCTGATCCCTTCACTGAAAGTTGAGCTTTGAACTTTGAAGCTTTTTTAGTTTTTTTCAAATACCTCGAGAATGAAGTGTAGCGGGGAAAAATGTATAGGAACAAAGTTGAAGAGGATTTTATGCTTTACAACTTCAGTTCTCATATATTTTCCAATAAAGCTCATAGAAAGTTGAGCTTTTGAATTTCGAAATTTATTTTCACTCCTTTGTTACCACTCCTACTTTTTTAATTATGTGAGAGAAATTTCAAACAAAAGAAGAAATTTTTCCATAAGTTTTCTTTTATTATCAATACTAATGAAAGTTTTCAAGTATACTATGTATTGCAAGTACTCAAAAAAAGCCAATCTGCATGTAAATACATATAAAATAAAAATATTGCGATTGAGATCGATGAAAGTGAAAAAAAAACTATGATCTCGTACATCGAGGAAACTGAAATGAAACTAATCATCATGTACTGCGTATAATTTCATCTAGCCGAAGGTAATACTGTCTCCTACCTGTTACTCCATAATTTATAACCACTTAATAACTCGCCAAAGGGCATATAACTATATTTACTACTCGCTCATTACCATTTAGATATAAACATCGTACGCTGTATTAGTCAGCGATAGAATTATCCGCAAAAAAAATCTTAACGACTTTTTAATCATTACATCACGACACCTAAACGAGTAAATCAAATCCGAACTCTTCACAGAAATACATAGCAGACGTAAAAAAGTTGCAACATCGGCTAAAAGCAGAAAATACCCGATTTCCTGAACTACGACGAAAGCAACGGCGATTTTCGTTTCGTACGCGATTCATTGAAGCAGAAAGTATTATTATTTAGGCGTGATAATTGTCGTGCAGGTAGACTAGATACACGCGGTTGTATCCATTTTACTAGGGGTACGCGTCGTACGGATCAACGAACCTAAGTTTGGCAATCTTAAAAACGCGAACGAGTCGCTCACCCCGTCCAGCTGGTGATGGCGAGCGCCATATTCTCTTTTGGGAAATTGCACACTACGTACGGAGTTCACGTATACTATGACGATAAACATCAACATACGATGGACATACAGTGACCCCGGTTTACGGCTCCTATCCCTCTGTCATTTTTCCCGGAAGCCCTAGAACAATGGACTCGCATCCGGCCGGTCCACCAAAGTGGTGCAGCCGACGAAGGCTAGAGACTAGCCTGGATTCGGAATTTTTCAGATCAAATCAGTATCAATGCGAGTCCGCTGGTTCGATGGTTAATTATTTTTTTTTTTTACATCATACGCGCGTGTATGGGTGATCATGTTATGATAAGTATAATTTTCAGTTTTACCCCGTATCGATAGATAGACGATTATTTATGGTATACTTTATTTGTCGACGTGTTATAATTAATGTGCACGAACTATTTGACGTGGTGCGCGTTGTGAGTGAACTGAAAAGTAAGCCGAGTGTGGATTATGTAACATACGCGCTTGCTGGGGAAACAAGTTTACACAGTGGAAGTTTCTCAAGATGACAAGGAAATATTACCTACCCAATATGGTTCAAGCAATTACCGTTTTAACTGTTCTTAAGATGTTAACCAACGGTGAGTTTTCCCCTATTTCTTTTTTCTTTCACTTTCGTAGCACTATCCCACTATCGGTGGTTTCTCTTCACGAATTCGCACCCCAGTGTACGAAGAAGAGTTGCCACTAAAGGAAGCTCACGAAGTACGACGAATGACCTCATCTATAACATTGGTTATATCCAAACATCGAGTTGATAGAGCCAAGTTTCCCATTTCATGCTACAGGAACGATCCAAGATTGCTCCGATGAAACAAAATTCTCGCCGTTCAGACATCGAAATGAATCATTCTACGATTAGGTCACCTTTCAAAATAGATGATTATTGCATTTTTGGCAAATTTTTCAAAATACCAAAATCCCTCAGAATCAACCAACGATAACCCCTCCTATCGCATCAAGACGTTCTGTTACCAGTGTGGCGAACCACTGAAGCGTGAAAATTAAGTATACGAAAAGTCATTGGTAATCCACAAGCGTGACCACTTGTCGCGTTTCAAGATTGGCCCGAGAATCCACGAAGGCGTGAATAGTAATTTAAAGACCACGTGCTGGGTAGTTCGCAACGTTAATTCTACTATACTGAATCAACTGAATGTTTTTTTCGTCGAGGTTGTCCGAAATTATAAATCCTCCGGAGTTTTTCCTTTGCCTGTCTTAGAGGAAAATACGAACATTGTTCTCCATGTGTTAGACTGTTGATTGAAATTTTTCCATGAGAAATGTAAGCATCTCAGTTCCTATATAAGGCTGCACTTGACAACCGGGACGCTAGAAAATTTCAAAAAGACCCTAAAGCCCTTTCGTTTAAAGATTTAAAAAAAAATACATTACAGAGAATAATACAACCAAATTAATTTTATTGTTCATGTTTGAGCAATTTCTGGTAAAATATCTAAATGATGTTATTTTGAAATAAAATTATAAAAACTGAAAATGGGGTATATCTTATCTCTTAGGTCTTAGAGAGCTCAAATTAAGTCCATACCATTCAGGCAACCCTTTAAATTACTTATTTATTATTCATTTTTGAAAACACACGAAATTTCGTGCTCTTTCAAAAAAATTTAAATTGAAAAAATTACTGTTCGAAATTTTTTTAATCTTCATGCAACGAAATGTAACTTTCAAGCCTCCAAAAACATTCGAATTCGTAAAAAATATTTTTTTCCACTTTTCAAATAAAAAAAAAATTAATCTTATTTTGGAAAATGTTTCCACCAACTTCGAAGAACAAGAAAGATTTCTTCAATTTTTTCGGAGATTGAGGGGAGAGGGTTGGACGTTCGGCAATTTTTTTTCTCTTAACACTTCTACTTCTCGAAAAAAAAGTAGGTCCAACCTATTGTGCTTTCGTAAAGGAGAGAGAAGAAAAATGCAACTTTCTCAACCCAACATTTTCTAATAGGGGGGGGGGGGAGAGACATTCTCAATTCTTAAAAATCAAGAACCAAAAGTCGAACCCGGCATAACTCCAGAATCATTTCAACACTATGCGGTTTTACCTCTTGACTCTGAAGTAATTTTCAAACTAGACTGTAATCCCAACCTGAAGCAATTTCAATACCTTGATTCCAATCACACTTCAACTCCAGAGTCCAGATTCTCTTCTTAACTGAACTAATTTAGGGAATATGATCAAATTTCCTCTATTTTGTTCATTTTAAAGTATTTTTGTTACATTTGTCCGTTCAGTTTGAACAATAAAGATAAGATTTGTAGTCGATACTTACCCCCTTTACTCAAGTACGTGGTAAAAAACTCGTTCAATTTTAAATTAACATTAATATATGCTTTTCAAAAATTCAATACTGAACTGTACTTCGGATCACAAGAAGTAAATTAACAAGCAGAAATAATTAATTTTCTTTAAACTCTGAAATCGGTCCATATTTTTAACACTTACTAAAATAAGGGTAGTTATTGATAAAGGATCTAGGTGTAAATCAGTATTTAACTTGTGTTTTCAAGTAACATTTCATTTCTCTCCTTAATTTCACTTTAAAATTAAAGGCGCCAAAAGTGGATGAGATGAACAACTGACTCTGGAGGTAGAGTCATTTCATGGTTTTTCATCCCATTAATCAAAATGAATCTTGACGACTCCATGACAGATCTCAAATTTCATTTTAACTTCATTCTTCATTCTGAAATAACTCACAAATTTGACTCTACTTCACCTCTCAACTCTGAAACATTTTACAAGGTTTGCTCGTAGCTTTAATTTGAAATCACAGGAGCCAGGTTCTAACCAAAAACGAGCATTTTTACTGAAAGACTCAAACGATTAGAAGCTATTTAAATATACCATCAAAGTGAAAATTTAAGAAAGAAAAAATCAACGTGGAGAGGTATATTTTGAAAAATTTTTTTAATTTAGTTGAATAAAAATTTTTTTTCCCTATGGATATACTACGTTTAAACAATATTTATCAATAATATAATGGTCCGTTTATGGTAATGAAGGAAAGAGAATCATGCTACTTTTTGATATTTCAAATTACAAGCAGTATTTCAGAAGCGCCAGATAATCAAATAAATGTAAATTAATCAAATTTTTCGAAATGTAAATTTTCGTTAACAATCCGCACACAAATAAAGGTGAGTATATAAATGCTCATATTTGTTGTCTCTATGAAAAAAATTTCAAAAAAAACTTATTTTTTTAAGAAAGTTTGAATTATAAAAGTTGAATTTTACTTCATTAATTACGAAAATTAATAAAAATAACTAGTAAGTAAAGTATAATTAATATAGATGCAATTAAAAAAATTAAATTTCCCCATCTACTGCAGGGCATAATGACTCACTGAAAGCATTCAGGTTAATTGGGTTAAATTTGATAAACACACCTCACGTTCTCCATTACTAATATTTGTTTCATTAAAATACTTGAAAAAAAAAAAACGAAATTTACATTTAAAAAAAAAATTATACGTATGATAAAGAAGTTTATGTATAAAATATTAATAATGATGAACCGGATCGTCAGTGTGAAACTTTTTTTTGATCATTCGCCAATTAAAAAATTTTCACGAGTGTTGCGTTCTTATGTAATTTTTTTAAAATTATAATTTTTTCTAGTTATTTTTTTTATAATACTGAATTTTTAATTTTTAAAATTTTTACAACTCCAACTAATTTCCGTTAGGGCCATTCCACATTAATTCAACCACAAAATAAGAACCTCATAGCTTTTGATTTCGCTCATTTTTTTTAGAACTTATTTTTGCCACATAGGTAAGAAAACCACTATCAGCTCCCAACGGACTCTTCAGGGTCAAGGAGAGGGCCTCCTTTACTTATTACATTTTTCGGTTTTTACACAACATATATTCAACTTTCGGTTCTTGTGGAAAGCGGACAAATTCATCCGAAGGAGATTTTGACGAACTCATAAAATTCTCAAAAGTTGAAAGCTGTACCTTCGATATAAAAAGTTTAACTTTTACAACTTGAAAAAAGTATTGAAGTCCTATTTTAAAAATTCGAAAAAATTATCATAATGCGAAATAACTTGATATAGAAATTTGCTCCGTTCAAGGGGGTATGGTAAGTACTTCCAAATTAAAAAAAAAAAAATTAAAAAAAAACCAGCATGAGCATGTGACATATCGTTTCATAGTAACTTGGGTACACTGAATACGATTATGAACTTAGTTTTCATTCGCGAACATTTTTATCTCTCATAACTCCCCACCCCCCTCCCAATCACCAAAATTACATAATAATGAAAAATTCGATTTCTTTTGCTAATTTCATCTTAAGCTGTTTTAAAATTATGGTTAATGATATTTAAATTAGATATTATGCTTACAAGCTTCTCCTAATGGCCCGGTGATTGAAGGAATGCGGGGCTGAAACGTTCCTAAATTTTATCAATGACTTGTAGTGCCTAATACTATATGTAGCATTCGGACGTGATTAGCGAACAAATTCCTATAAAACCAAATATCAAGCCCTTTAGTGACCACCTAATCGTGAAAAAAATACTTAATCTATACCAAATGCTGGAAATAAGTCACATTCAAATCAAAGTCATGTACGTGCCAAGTCATACCGGCATAACTGGAAATGATGTAATAGATAATTTAGCTAAAAACGCGGTAATAATGTTCCCAATCTTTATCCCAATCCCTAAAGACATTCAAAATTAAGTTAAAACTCTAGTTTATAATTTATGGCAAGATTCATGGTCCCAAAATTTAACTAACTCTTTGAACATAAAAAACAAATAACTCCTTGGAAATATCTCTCCCAACTCAATCGATTAGAAGAAGTAAAAATTACAAGACTACGTTTAGGGCACACCAAAATTACACATAACCACCTATACCAACGAATTAGAGAAACCCTAAATTGTTCCTTTTATGATGAATCCCCTATAACCTCCCAACATTTACTCTTTAAATGCGACTCCTTTCGATTAATCCGAACCACCCTAAAAATTCAAAACACCATTATTGAAGACGATCCTCAACAACTACAAAAAATTATACACTTTCTTAAAACCTCAAAATTATGGGCTAAAATCTAAAATCCACCCTTACTGTCCTGTAATTAACAAATACACTGGCGTGATAATCTTGGCAATTACATACGCCAGTACAAATAAATATATAAAAAAAAAATGTCCATACTGCCTTTTTTCAATTTTTTTTCAATATATGGGGCGCCATATCCCTTGAACGAAATAACTCCCCATCTTGAAGATACTGCGGTTAAAAACACATCAAGTTGTATCGTAACATGATATTTTTTTCGAATTTTTAATATGGAGCCTCAATACTTTTTTCAAGTAGTAAAAGTTGAGCTTTTTATATCAAAAGTTCAGCTTTCAACTTTTGAAAATTTTATGAATTCTCTAAAATCTCCTCTAGATGGGTTACAGAACTGCGAAAACCGTTCATCTCAACGTGAATTTATTCGCTTTCTACAAGAGCCGAAAGTTGGACTTGTTTTGCAAAAATTGAAAAATGTCAAAAATTAAGGGGACTTCTCCATCACCCCTGAGGGGTCCAGAGGGGACTTACCTATGAGGCAAAACTAACTTGTAAAAAATAGAGCGAAATCGAAGGCTATGAGGTAAAATGCTTGATTGACTTGACATAGAATGACTCATTATATTTAAGAAATAATTGAAAAGGGAGGGTCCAAAAACAATATTTGCCCTGAGGTGCGTGGTTCAATAGAACATGACCGAGTGACGGTAGAGACCAAGAATTTTGAAACGAATATGCCTAGTTCTTAATAAAAATACTATTCGCAAGTATTACAGCTTACCCGATCTACGATTGAGGGGAGGGGGAGGGGTCACGCACCAACAACGCATTCAATCCGTTTTTTAGCTGAGTTTTTAACAAAACGATAGCTATTACAGCCTACCTGATTTGGGAAGGGAAGGTCGGGGGAGGGTGGGGTCTTCAAATCTTTGCGTTTCAGACCATTTGTAATCATCTGGCAAATGTCCAACTTTTTGGTATATATATATATATTTTTTTTTCCCCCACGCGTAGCGCCGGCGAGTATTCATAAAATTCGCTCAAAATTTGGTGAGAGACTCTTCTTGAAAATGCGCAAAAATAGTTTTTTTGTTTTTTCGATAAATTTCAAAATGGCGGATCACTCAAATTTTGAGGGGGGCTAGTGAAGGGGCAAATAGCTCAAATTTTTCGTTTTTGATTTCATATGAAAGAGTGAGTCACGGATACTAACATATCCAAATTTCAGCTTCTTGAGTGCATATTGAGAGGAGTTAGATCAAAAAACGGCTTTTTGAGGAAGTTTTGAGTCATGAAATTTCTTGAATCTTCCATATCTCCCCACCAAATCAAGTTAAAGAGGTCAAATTTTGTGTGTGAGGTTAGTTGGTGACCACAATATGACCTCTTGAATTTGGATCAAAATGGATTCAAAATGGCGGATTATCAAAATTTTGAGTAGAGCTTGAGGAGCCTCAAGTTGGTAAAAATGTAATTAATATGAATTCATATGGTTATTGGGGATAAGTTGTATACTATATCCCGAATTCACTTCCATACATGATGTTGGAGGGGGAAGGCGGGGTTACCAACCTAAAATAGTGGTGGGGGTACAGGAGGGGTCGAAAATTTTTTATTGCTGTGTCATATGATAAAATGAGCCCAAGTGACAAACGTATTTTGATTTTAGCTTCCTCAGTGATTTTGGAGGGGAGTTAGAGCAAAAAACGGCTTTTGGAGGGGAAATTGCTGCAGGAAATTTCATGAATCTTCCATATCTCATCACCAAATCGGCCTAGAATGGTCAAACTTTGTGTGTAGGATTAGTTTGTGACCAGAATATAACCACTTAAATTTGAGTCAAAATGGATCCAAAATGGCGGATTTACAAAATTTGAAGATAATTTGAGGCCCCTCAAATAGTTATAAATTGAGAAATATGTGTTCGCATGATTATTTCATGGCAAGAAATACTACATTTGTGCCAAATTCAACTTCTTACGTGTTTTTGGAAAGGATAGGGTAGGGGTTTTCAGACTTGGTATTGGGTGTGGCCTGTAGTGATGAACGGTTAAGCAAGCTTATTACTAAATCAAAACAAGCCCCAGTTAAAAACTCAGCTCCAGTAATGCGGCATGGCTGCTTACGTTTTTTTAGATTAAGATATACCGATAAACCGACGCATCGAATAAAAATGATTTTAACACTCAAAGACTTTATTATTTCAGCTACGACAATTAAACATCAGAAATAAAACATGACACGACATACGTTCGTTACATAGACTGTTAGTATAATCATCAGGACTGGAGAGAATCAGAATTAGCCTTCAGTTCGTGGCCACCATTCGCCACCTTTATTAGCGCATTAGTGTCTCTAGCTCCATCTAACTCTTGGATGCAGAAACCTCACGATAGAATGTCTCGTCCTTTCAAATCTTTTCTTTTCTTTCTCTTGCCCTACCTAAGTAATCCTCTTCCGATACTCTTTGATAAGTCCCAGATTCATGGTAAAATTCCTGCGTCCATTGCACCTCGAAAAAACTGGTTCATTTTGTACTCCTTAACTCATAAGTTAGTTAAAGTTAAAATCGTTGACGTTGGAAATTTAAATACGCCTTTTTTCTCTCTAGTAGTCCACCAAAAATCATATAATAAATGTTAATAAAAAATAAAATTAATTTTAAAAATATACGCATTTCCTTCCTCGAATTACCAACCCTTACTCCAAGCACTGTGCACAGGTACCGTTCGATTTCATAACCGTTGTTATAATTAGACCAAACAAAATCATATTTACCACTTGGCGAACATACCTCGACCAACTGATAATGGCAAAAGGAAGTGTACCGCTGGTTGCGGTATGTTAATTTCTCCATTCGAACGGGTTATTTGTTTCCGTTCTTGATGGTATTTCAACAACAATGTATCTCGTACGTATTTTTCGTCTAAATTCATCCACCATTACCCACGTCTAAATGGTTTATAAACGCGTAAAACCATTCACGCCGTTTTTCCATTCAGTTTACTCGCATTTTTTTGTTAAACAGATCAAGGGCGTTGGAAGATGTAATTTGGGAAATTCTAAATATAGGTTAAACACGCGAAATGATGAAAATTAGAATTTTTAATTCTTCCCATCTATTATATTCTAATATGGTGATTTGTAGTGTACTCGCCAAGGACGTACGTGTTCCCATACGAAAAAAAATCAGAACGCCCATTTGAATTGGTGACAGATCAATACGCGGTAGTAAATTACGTCGCTGCCCTGTAGCCTGCTGTACGAATTTTCGACGTACCTTTCGCGGCATTTATACACGCTCCATTGATCCAGAGTGTGTATGGTACTCACTGCTTACTCTCTAATTATCAAATCCTCCGATACTTTACTGTAACATTTTTCTCCACGCTTCACTTACGTGAGATTGACGACATCGTGGAATTTTCGAATTTTTACCTCGACTCGTTCATTCGTAATGTTGCGCAACAATCCTAATAAACCAGTTTACCACCGAATTCTCGATGATTGAAAAAAGGAATCGCATTTTTATGTAAATAAACGCCTATAACGTTACCCAGTAAGCATTCGTCGACAGTTAAAACCCTACAATGAAACAAAGACTACGTCGCAAATGCCACTGCCATATCCAAAAATTGATTTTCCTTCACCCAAAGCATTCTCAATAGAGGTAAACCCATATAAAAGTTATTGTAACTCAATCGCCGGCGCGTACATAGTAATACAATACTCGTGTACAACGTAAAATATGGTTAAAAAATTGTTACGAAACGAATTACTGTAACACGAGGGAAAAGGAAAAAGTTCATTATTATTCAATATGGTGTCAGACATGCGATTTACCTGGAGGACAGCGCCGATGATCAACGGTCCGTAAAGAAAGGTAAAAGACCTTGATGCAACATCGCGTCACTCCGATAAAGCGGTAATTTTCAACCACTCCGCGATGCATTTCACTCGCCACTTTCCCATAAAGCTCGCAAACGCCGGAGCCCCATAAACAGGCCAATACCCCGGCTCATCTAGGCGAGGAAGTAAGCCCGATAAACAAACGTTCTAATTAGCCAACAGTAGTGCGAAAGAATTTCCTACGCGATTCCCGGATTCTGTTTCACTTTGCCAAATTAATCGATTTCAAAGTGTATCGACACATATATCCAATAAACGACCGATGAACCGGATGAAAGTGGACACTCTCTGCATTGTTTAATTCACCATATTTAGTCCATTTATTGGCGACGAGTAGGGGATAATTCACTTCACAGCGAGGCGTATCATTATGCACTTTTATTGACGCTTTTTTTCCACTCGACTCGGACGTAGTGTTTATGTTTCGTATAATGAGCAACATACTCGTTCGATTTAAGGATACCATCGAACGATGTATTCTAATTTCGTTCGTACTGCTTTACGCTCAAGCAAATTTTTTCGCTATGATTTCAGCTCAAACTACATGCAATCAAGGTATTGGTCGTGTAGTATACGAGCGACTGCCGGATCAGCAGTTACAAGGATTCGACGATGACGTGGTAAGTAGTCTACATTGAGAAAATAATCACAAACTTTACACGCCTCCGCTATACACTATAAATATACGTACATTGGTATGTTAAACTAGGTACGCGACACAGCGCCACCATTTAGAGTATTAGAGAAATGTCAAGAATTATGTTTAAGGGATCGCACAGCGACTAATAATTTAGTAAGGACATGCACATCTTTCGATTTTCAACCTGGTAGCAGGATAGCGTCGTTTAGTGGCGTCGTCGAGTACGAAGAATCCACCTGCTACCTGACCAGAGAACAAGCCCATCCAGAGGGCATTGGTATTCTAGTTTTAGTGCCAAATAGTGTACATTACACCGAAGTGTGTTTATCATGTGAGTACAATTTCGAAGTAATCACTCTAAATAGAATGGCACGATATTTCAACATGTCGAGTTTTCATGATTACTTCCCCCACAAGTTATCCATTTTAGCCCCAAAATAAACTATCCAAAAATTTCAGCCTTTGATAATAATATTAAAACGTGCCGACTGAAGCTTGAAGTTCCCCCATTTAAATGACACGTAAAATTACAAATTTAATATTCACTAGAGCCTCCTCGCCCTTTCAGGGCTCGCAATAAAAATTAAATAGAGAAAAAAAGTTATTTTATCAGACAAGTGCTGCTACATTCTAAACTTACTTGTTACCCCCCCCCCCCAAGAGTTCTTCCTTTCAAGATGGGCTCGCCCTTTTATACCTTTGTACACCTGCCATTTTAAACAATTTTACAACTTTACCCTTGCTCTTGCCTATGTACAAAGCTTTTATCGAAATTTATCACCTTTTTTTCCCTTTGTATATCTGTTATCTTTTATACCTTTAATACCTGCTACTCAAAACAAGGATGCGCACGCATCTCAAAACCAATTGCATTTTGATACCTGCCATTCTAAACAATTTTACTACTTTACCTTTGTTCTTGCCCATGTACAAAGTTTTTATTAGAATTTATCACCTTTTTTCCCTCGAGTATGCATGCTATTCAAAACAAGGATGCGCACGCATCTCAAAACCGATTTCATTTCGATTTTGATATATAGGGAGACAAAGCTTTTATTAAAATTTATCACCTTTTTTCCCCTTTGTATACCTGCTATCCTTTATATACTTTTTATACCTGGTATTCAAAACAAGGATGCGCGCGCATCTCAAAACCGATTTCACTTTGATTTTAATATATAGAGAGATACCAAGGTTGGGCAGGATTCGAATCCGAAATTTTTGATTCGTGATTCGTACTCGATTCCTTTTTTTAAAGTAGATTTGAGGATTCGAGAATTAAGGAATCGAATCCATTAAGGATTCGTGAAATGATTCGATTCACTTCCGAGGATTCATGTAGCGAATCACGAATCCAAAAAAATAAGCGCTTGCGGGTTAACGTTGGAGAAAACGTCACCAGTTACTGGATTTTCTTCGAACGCGTATCCTATTCCTATTCCTATTTTTTCATTTTTCAAAAAATTTTTTCTAATGAACTACTTTTTTTAGTCTAAGAGTTTTCTACGTTTTTCATTCCTTCTCATCGGTGAGGCGTGCTTTTTACTGTGGCTAACAGATAAATAGAAGAAAAAGTTGGATTTGCGAAGGATTCGTGATTCGAAAATTGGATTCGATTCATTTTTTACGTCCATTTTAGCCGGGATTCGTGATTTGTAAATTGATTCGAAGATTATTGTACTGGATCCGGATTCGGATTCGATTCATTTTTTTTGGATTCTGCCCAACCCTGAGAGATACATATGAGCCATTAGATATTTTTATTGAAAAAAAAAGAGTTTTGCTGTCCCAAAATGTCCATTAACTCCTTGTGGAGGAAAAGGCATTTCTTCAAAATTTACAAAAATGTACCTATGGAATTATAATTATGGCAAAACTGCAATGCTAAACACAAATTTTGAAGATATTAGTGGGCTAACTTCCTATATTTTTTTGGGGAATTTCACAAAAAATCTTTTCAGAAAAACAAAAATTATACACTCCCAGCATAATAAAATGGAAAAAATTCATTGTAAAGTTCATTTTGGTATATCTACTTAACAAAAAAATTAAAGCAGTCAATTTTATTCCGACATAAGTTCAATATTTGAATCAGAGTATCTATTCCAATAGTCTTGGATTTGAAAATGAAAAATGCAATGCAAGCAACCATGTTGCATTACTGGAACTGAGTCTTTAATTGGGGAATGCTTATATTTGAAGGTGATCTTGTCAAGTGAACTTCTCAACCCCATAGGCCCCCTTCATTATACCCTTTATCACCAATAAAAACGCACCCAAAAATCTAAACTGAAATATGTAGTACTTTTTGTATACGAAAATTAAAAATGCCCATATATTTTAAATTTTAGTTGTTTGAGGCTTCTCAAGCTTGCCTCAATTTCGGCCATCCGCTACTTTGAATCCATTTACGATTGACTTTAATTCAAATTCAAAATGGTCATATTCTCGCCCCAGTTAACTTCACATACGAAGTTTGACCCTTTTAGGCTTATTTGGGGAGGAGATATGCGAGATTCGTGGAATATTACATAGTGATTTCAACTCCCCTACATATTACATGGTTGCTAAAAATAAAATATCTTGTTCAGCTGGACTCAATTCATTATTTAACACCATTATCAAAAATTTTCGTCTTTTCGTTTACCTCCTCCTCCACATGTTGAGGATAGCCCTACTCTTCCCCTTCAAAATCACGTGTAAAACAAAAATTAACATACAGCTTAATTCTCATTACTATTAATCATATGAGTTCAAATTTTTCAAACCTAAGCTACTCGAGGCTCCTCAAGCTCTATTCAAATTTTGATAATCCGCCATTTTGGATTGATTTTAACCCTAATTTAAGGCGCCACATTCCGGTGTCAAACTAACCCCACATACAATGTTTGAACTTTCTAAGTTGACTCAATGAGGAGATATGAAAGATTGAAGAAATTTCATTACTCAAAACTTCCTTAAAAAGCTGTTTTTTGCTTTAAATTCTCTCCACATGCACTCAAGAGCATGAAATTTAGAAGTATTAGCGTCCGTGACTTATTCTTACGTATGAGAACAAAAACATAACTTTTGGGGCTTATCAAAAAAAAAAAGTACCTTCTTCGCATTTTCAAGAAGTTTCTCGCTACATTTTGAGCAAATTTTATAAATACCCCACGGCGCTACGTGTTTGAGATATATGAACCAAAAAGTTGAAAATTTGCCAGATGATTACAAATTATCTGAAACGCAAAGATTTGAAGATCCTACCCTCCCCCTACCACCTCCCAAATTAGGTAGGCAGTAAAAGCTATTATTTTTATTAAAAACTCAGCTAATAATTATTTTTGGTGCTTTTTGAAAAAATTTTAAAAAGGTATTGGAACTACTAAATTTTGTAAAAATTGCTGGCTAAAATTTTTTTTAGTCACTGGATGACAAGAAAATTTCTAATCGTCGCAAAATTTTTTTGAACATTTCAAAAAAAAAAAAAAAATTGAAACATTGACTTCTTTTGGGAAGAGGGAATGTAAGCATTGATTTAATGAGCTGAAATGTTTAGGTCATCCTTTCGAGGTCATTTAGCAATTACTGTGACCACCGTCTTCACTTTATTAAAAAAACAGAAAAATTTGGCTCATACAGTAATTTCGATCATGCTATTATTACATTTACATACTTATAGTCCAGCTGATTCCACTTTAAAATCTTTTTTTTATAAAGCTTCACTATATCAAAAAAAGTTACTCAACTATCCCTATTCTCGAATCCATCCTATACAATGTCTTTTCAATTTTTTCTGCTTTAATAACATTGAATATCATTACAGCTAGTCGTATTGAAAGAGAATGCCCCAACAGACATTATGTCTTCGAAAGACACCCTAGAAAAAAATTAAAACTACCGATTACGGATATTAAAGAAGTAGTAGCAGCTAATCGTACAGACTGCGAAGATAGGTAAGTGAACCTGAACATTCTACCCCTCCCCCCCCAAAAAAAACACGTTGAGTAATCGAGGAAATAAATTGATCAACACATTTTTCAGATGCTTGAATGAATTCACATTCGTCTGTCGATCTGCAACTTATGATACGACCGCTCGTACTTGCTGGTTGAGCCGCTTCACTCGTCGATCTCATCCGGAATTGATTGAAGATGATCCTAATTCCGATTATCTAGAGAATACCTGTTTGAATGGTAAATATACCTACTTCTTGATGGATTTTTTTAAAGTTGGTTTTGAATGCCAGTTTAGCGAGTAATAAAGAGTCATTAATATTTCTCAACATCATCTCTGGGTAAATATTTTGTTCTGTTGTCATTATCTATGAATCACCGCAACCGGTTTTCTTTAAATTGTAAACTCCATAGCGTGGATTATCATTGGTTAGCAATCAGATTCAGCGACACAGTCGAATGAGTTGCCTAGCTCTCACCTTAATAAATTAAAAAAATGAGATGATTTTTTGCTTTTACGAGACAATAAATGTACTGTATCTACTTGAAGGAAATCTTAATACGATATTTTCTTTCATTCCTGAAATTGATAATATTCTTTTTTCTTCTACGTAAAATAATTTTCTTCTTTTCACAATCGATAACAAATTTTTTCATTACCAAACAGCCGAGAGACGATGCGACGGTCCAATTATCTTCGTAAAAGAAGAAAACAAACGTCTTGGCGGCCCTTTTGAAGTCGATATCTACGCCAACATCTCGTTAATCGAGTGTCAAGCCCAATGCCTACGAGCTGAAAAGTAAGTTCCATAATTTCAGTCTTCGATATCAAATATACGTAGGAACTCGTTGCATAGATTTTGTACTTTCAGATATTTCTGCCGAGCTGTAGAATACGATGAACAAATCAAAAGATGTATAATTTTCGAAGAAGATTCGATGTCGCAAAAGGATGATCTACGAGTTAGCAGCAGCCCAACGCACGATTTATACGATCTCGTTTGCCTTGACAATGGTGAGTACACATTACAATTTTTTAGGCTAAACGTGGTTATTTTAAAACCCGTTTTTCATAACAATACGCGCGCGATTAGTTAAAGGTAACGAATTTCCGGAAAATTCGGCAACGTCGCATTTATTCGCCGAAGGCCGAAGACCAGATACTGCTTTCCAAAGATACCGGAATAGCCGTTTAGGAGGCGAATTTCATTCAGAAATCACTGGAAGATCATTAAGCGAGTGTTTGGACGAGTGTTTGAGGCAGGTCAGCTTCCAGTGCAGATCGGCTGTTTACAGCGAAAGATTTCGAATATGTCGTTTAAGCAGATTTAACCAAAGGGACGGTCATCGAGTAATTTACGATGCTGATTATGATTACTATGAAAATTTAATGAGTAAGAGTGCTTCTTCATATTACCTTTAAAACTCCAGCAAAGTCTATATGTATGATCAACTGATGAACTTCTAATGTGATTAGATAGCGGAGGTACCTCCATATCACCACCATTCCAACGACCAGACCCCCTAGGACAAGATTCCAATCAACATCATGGACATGGCAGACCCCCATATGCACCACTTACTAAACCTGTTGGTGAGTATCCACACCCACAACCGTTCAGCAACCTTATTTAATTAATCCTACCCACATAACTACCTTCATTAGGTACTGGATTCGGTGGTGTTTACGGTGGTGGCAGCTACCCTGGGTATGCGGGTGGTGGTAACCAAATCCCAGCACAACCGTACGCTCCACCTGGAGACGTCGCAGGACCTGGTTACTGGGGACATTTTGGTTCTCATTCTACTGATGTCTCACCACCCTATGGTGTATCTCCTGGAAGCAGCAGTGGATATCCCATTGCCAGTATCACACCAGCTCCCAGTGTTGGCATAGGTTATCCGCCAGGAGGAGCACCTCCTGCTTATGGTAATTCTATTCCACCCATAGGTGGCCCTCCTTTAGCTGTTTCACCAGCATCACCAGGGCTATCATATCCGCCTTCTTATGGAGGAGGTGTTGGTGGTGGATATTTCGGACCCGGACATAGACCATTTAATGTTAGATGTGACGAAGGTGATGGATTTAAACAGGTCGGAGTGCATATGAGAATGCGAAGACAATTTGTACGGAGAGCTTCTTCAGTTCCTAGCTTGTCAGCTTGCGAAAGAGAATGCGCCGAGTCTCGCGATTTTCTTTGCAGATCATTCAATTATAGGTAAGCGACATTCTATGCTGAATTTTCTGATCACGAGTCTATCGCTATTTCACCACGTGGCCATTTGTAAACAGAGCTATTCCATATGGGCCTCAAAGAGAAAATTGCGAATTAAGCGATCGCGACACCAGAGATTTAGACATGAACAATCCAAACTACTTCGATAACGCTGGCGAATACGATTTCTACGAACGTTCAGCAGCTGGTAGAAATGGACAGGACTGTTTAGATGGTAAATCCTGTCAACTCTTTGAATCCCAAAAGAATCCCTCTATTTTGAGACTTTAAAATACCTTTTTAATCCACAGTAAGCCAAACTTGTAGCGAAGATGGAATGGAATTCACTCTCAGAACTCCAGAAGGCTTTCTAGGACGGATTTACACTCACGGATATTACGATAGATGTTTCTACAGGGGTAATGGTGGAACAGTCAACGTTCTAAGAATCAGTGGAGCTCAAGGCTACCCTGATTGTGGTACAATAAGGGTAAATTATATTCTATATCTCAACATCACGAAAATAAATCCGTTAATTAAAATCCAATAACATCTGTATCTTCCAGTTCGGTGACATGATGACCAACATTGTTGTGGTTCAGTTCAGCGATTTTGTTCAAACGAGCCGAGATAAAAGATACAACTTGACGTGCTTATTTCGAGGCCCAGGAGAGGCGGTTGTCACTTCGTCTTACATGACTGCCAAGTAAGTGTGTTTCTGTTCACCAAGTGCAATCTCACGTTTCAATGCTCGTGTTACGATTTCATTCTATGTTCAATTTTTAGTTCCGGAAGTCCAGTCCCAATTGAATACTTACCGGCCGAAAATTCACTCAGTTCACGAGTCCGATTGATGATATTATATCAGGGTCGTCCTACAAACACAATTGCAGTCGGTGATCCTCTGACATTCCGTCTGGAAGCTCAAGATGGCTACAATTACGTCACTGATATATTTGCGACTAATGTGGTAGCCAGAGATCCTTATTCAGGAAGATCTGTGCAACTAATAGATCAATATGGGTAAATTCACATAATAATACATATTCAAGACTCCATATTCAATGTGTATAATGAAACTATCGATTAATTATAGATGTCCAGTAGACAATTACGTGTTCCCAGCTTTAGACAGATCAAGAGAAGGCGATGGTCTAGAGGCACGTTTCAACGCATTCAAAATCCCCGAATCGAATTTCTTAGTTTTTGAAGCCACAGTTAAAACTTGTCGAGAAGGATGTCCTCCCGTTAGTATCTATTGCATCATTTTTCCTACTACGAATATATTCTTTTTAACATTTTCCCACCTTCCAGGCCTATTGTACTGGTCCAACTGGCAGAAGCGAACAATCCCTTGGTAGGAGGAAGAGAGGAGCTAATCAAAACGATGAGAATGATGGCTCTGAATATTCTATAATACCATCTGAAGAAGGCAATGTAACCAACGAGGAGGAACATGTTCGCGAAATGATTGAAGTAAATTAGTGGATCTCTCGTTATTTATTTGAGGAATTTAAATAAATAAATGCTTAATTAGATTTCCATATATACTAACAATTGGTCTGCTTAGGTTTTCGAGTCTCGTTTTGAAATGCCTGAACAACAAGTCATGCAACCGGCTCTCCCAACAGTTTGTCTCACAAATCGCGAATACTATGGAATGGTGGCTATTTTGTTCATTTTCATGGGCCTCATGATCATGGTTACGATCACCGCTGGAATATATTACAAGTAATTTCTGGTCTCCAGTTTTTTCACTTCAGAGAATTGAAATGATGATTAATTATTTTTGCTAACAGGAGATACTGGATAATAATGAGTAAAAACGAGATAGCAAATAGTACATCCGGTGTTGTGAGCAGTCCCCACAGTATTCGAATGGAAATGCCGCATAAGCGTTACACTCCAACAGCGCGAAGTTTATTTTCTGTCCTCACCTTGAATTCGCACAAAACGTTGAGTAATGCGAGGTGAGTTTAAGGAACTCTTTATATAAATTTAATTCGAGTGACGAAAATTACATATGATGTTTACTCAAAAAGTTCAAAGACATGGAGTCAACTAACAATCTGACTTGTCACTCCGGCCCAGTTCATGGTGTCAGGTCTCAAATTTGACTCAAAACTCTTTCTATTAATTTAACTTCGACTCCATATTGACTCCAGAGTAATACCCCAAACTTGTCCACATGATTCCAACTACCTTATAAAATCCATCTACATAGAAGCTTGACTCTGAAGAGAATCTCTGAACTGAATTTCGACTCCTTCGAGCTTGAAATTGATTCAAATTCCGGCATTGATTTTAGAGTCGAAATTGACCCCAAATTCGAAAGCAACTCTAGGTCCTTACTTTTTTACTGTTAAAAATTTGACTTTAACTACAGAGTCACTTATAAAATTTTAAAATATGACTCAGCCTCTGACCTGACTTCGTAGCACTTTTTAAACCGGATTCTCATGCTAACTCAGGATCTGCGAAGTTCATCTTAAAACCTTGACTACCGACTCTTGAGTCAAAATCGAGTCTGAGTCGTTTGAAGTAATTTCAACCCCGAAATTCTAGAGAAATTTTGAAAATCTGGCTTCAACTTTTAGTCTGCAAAATCTGACTATAGTTCAAAACTTGATTACGAGGCACTTCTCATACTTTCGCTCTCAATTTCATTTTATTGGGAGCAATTATGAAAAATCCAAATTCGTTGATAACTTCGACTTTATTCTGAAGTCAATGATGAAATTTGGCGGCTGACGGTTGACTCTATTAGACTCTGATCTCCATTTTGACTCATGAAAGATGTTGGATTTGGAGTCAACATTGATATGTTTTGACTCTCAATCATGAACAATTCTAGATCCATGATGTCCTAAGGAGGACATAGAGAGAAAATTCTATTTATTGTCAGCATCAAGGTATTATTAATAGTTTTTCCGCTCATTTAAAATATACTTATCATGTTACAGAAGCAGCGAATGCATTATAAATGAAAATAAACCCGAAGAATTACAAATACCCGGAGTAACAGATTCAGATGGATATAGCAGAAGTTTTAGAGACATCAGTGAACCCATTTACACAGATCCCTCGTTATTTGAAAGATCAACGGATAAAGTGTCATGAATATCACAAAAATAAGGGTGGGTTTAATTGGGTAGGTACCTACTTGAGCAATTATTTTTATTATTTTTTTACAACTTCAATTCGGTAGGTAGGTACCTATGCATTTATTAATTTCAAATAATCATACATGAATCTTGTTTAAATATTAAAAATAATAATAATGATGACAAAAATTTATGAAAATATGAATTTTCTGTATATATAATAATGCCTATAATATATAATATGATATACATAATCCGCTGGGGTCCAAACATCAATTCGAAAACCAATGTGAGATGATGATATTTGCTGAGAAGAACAGAAAAACTTATGTAAAAATACTGTCATAACATTGAAAACAATAAATTTTCAATTTCAAGATGTTGCGCATTTTAAATATTTCAGTTTCAACACGCCCTTCACACTCCACCCCGTCAACCACTTTCAAAAATATAAATATGTATCCTGAAAGAAAATCAAATTGCTTTTCAACTAAAAACATATCAATTTTTTTCAATAATTTCTTATATGCTACCACACAAAATTTTTTTGGCATACCGTAACAATCTGAAAAAATCTTAAAATTATAATGTAGATAATTTCTAATAATGAACTTTTTAAAGCAAAACGTTAATGCTTAATATATTTTCTTCATGATGTCATGTCCCTTCAATGTTGAGTGTAGACAATACGCGTGCATCAAATTTTTCATTTTCTTTATCCAGCACAATCAACACTCAAGGTTTTTCTTGTTGAAGTTTGCACATCTTGTACTTTTTCTTTTGCATCAACAATTTAATTAATTTTCGCCATAAATCTGTGTAAAATCTCATTTTCATATTAGCATTTAATTTCTTCATATAGCTCAGCTTAAATTTATTTATAAATTTTCTTTAAATCATTCACAATATATCTACTTACCTGTTCTTTCTTGCATTTTTATTGTAAAATGATGAGCTGTTGTGCAACTTTTCCAATACTTTTAGCAATTCAACGCTTATATCTAATTATAATGTACCTATTGTTATTTTTTTATACCTAATTCTAAACCACTTGAAAAATATATATAAACTTTTTTGTATAAAATTCTCGATTTAAGTAGTATTTATGATATTTGTCATTATATCATTTAGTAGTAGGTATGATTTTTATTATCTGGTTCTCATTAGACATGGATCAGTAATTTATTTATACCTATTTGTAATAAATATTATACCAGAGCTTTTATAAAATTAAAATATTGCCGATTTTACCTGCTAAGTACTAAAAGTATTTTTCTGTACTTGAATTTTGTAATTTCCGTTATAAAAATAAAATTCTTCGGATCGAAATGTATCTGTTTTCGTAGGTAACGAAACGCAAAAATTTTCCGTAATGCGGTTAAAAAAAATGAATATTCAATATCTACAAGTACATCTAATAGGCCCTTTCTTCAGCGATTTTTTACGACTGTACGTGTCTTGCTATTGTCTAGAGTTGTTATCGATTGTAAAAAACACGACTATCATTACAGAGAGTAAAACACTTGTGTAAAGATGCATAATGACGCAGACCCAACAAATAACCGCAAATAAGCGATAAATGTTGGCGCACAACGTTGATGATACCTGCAGTTAAACGTAACGTGTCGTACGCACCTGTTTCTCGCGAACTGATGCTCCAATAAGTGAATTTATCTTCGCGATATGGCCAGAACCGAGGAACAGTTGATAGAATATTTTCGAGAATGTACCAAAGGTACCGGTAAAATTGGTCCGGAGGATTTGAGAAGTTTGTGCGCGAATTTAGGCATAGGCAGAAAGAAGCTGACGCTATATTCGAAAATTTGGATTGCGACAACGATGGTGAAATTAATATCGATGATTTTATTCGCGGATATCGTAACGAAAGTAGTAATATGGAGAAGAATAGATATCCCAATAGATCGCAAATGGTGGAGAGGAGAACTTCCGATGTGAAATTGGCGTGGGCTCATCTTATTCAAGGAGTTGGTGAGCCTTCGGTAGTACATGAGGTTTTAAATAATAGGTAAGATGAGAAAAGCTTCTATATTCTTTCATATCATGTAATTATTATCGAAATTCAGACTATATAAATACCGTGTATAATATACTAGCTGTTAAAATAAACAAACGAAATTTCGTGGCACGTCAAATTATAATTTATTATCCCTTTCCGTATTAACGTGGATATACTGCAAGTGCAATTTGACTGCAATTTTCATTCCAAATTTGAGAAATCACAAAACAAGCAATATAATTTTGTGCCCGTAGGCAATCGATTTGATAGGGAAATTCCTTCCATCACATTCCAAGATGTTATTATCGAACACATTAGTAATAGAATAAATAAAATTGTTAGCCAACTTACTCATTACAGTAATCCGCGCTGCTGTCCATGGTATTATATATAGGACCTACGTGCACTAATTTGCGAACACACTTCGAATTTGAAAAACTGCCATTACAATTACCGATATAAGCTTACAAAACCACAAATCACGATATTTTGACCATTTATGTGCATATAATATTACACAAAGATGGACGCAAAATAACAAAGTGAACGGAAAACCGAACAAATTATATCTACAAGCTATAGCCAGCAGTCAAAATTTCTCATCTACTTTGGAAATAATAAGAATCATTACTCACGAAAATTTAAACATCACAACACAAAATAATTTTATAATAGAATTCACTAATACATCATCTGTACAGGCAGTAAGGCACTTCATATTTTCACATACACTACTTATTTTCAACGAATTAACACACAAACACTATCACTTAATGAAATTCGTATCTTTAATTCTTCATGCTGCATATTCCAAGTATAATATTCTGCTGTTTATTGTTTGATGGCAAAAAGAAACACTTTGGTCATTTTCACACATTAAATGAGGAATTGTCGATTTGGTGCATATTATTCGCGCATATTATGATAAAAAGTTATTGAGTAACATCACGACCCTTGATTCTACAGAACTCACTTAACTGAATAACGTGTAACTTGCGTAAAGAAAAATACCGGTACCCGTTAGCTCAATTTACATCTTTCATTTTTGTTCTTATGGCGGTTAAAAAAAATCACGTGGTGCTTTGCAAAAGTATGCGCATTGTTTACTAATAAATACATCCTATTTACACTGTGCAATTTTTTATGGGAGTTTTGAAGAAAGATGAAGATGATGATTGATGATTGAGTAGAACAAGAGTAGGTACTGTGGTTTTGCATAGATTTTAATTTTATTCTTATTATTAGAAAACAAATTTATTTAATCTCATACGTTACCTAATTGAAGAATAAAGAAATAAATCAAAGAGATACATGTACTTATTCTGTAAATGAAAAATTCAGGTTATAAATTTGCAATAGGCATGTATGGAGCTTTAAAGGGTGGTGAGCAGGGATGTTTTGAGTTTAGGAACTCCCCCTTCATTTAATACATTTTCAAAAAAGAATTCTTCATTTCACATTGACTTTACGAGAAACTGCTGAAGTTTCGTTCATACATTAGGGAAAATTTTTGTCGTAAAGTTCAGGTCGAAGTTGAATTTTATCGTTCACTCAAAATCTCCTCTTCACCTACTTTACCTTTGGCACGTATTCCCCTTTAAATTCATTTGAAAAGTTGAAATTCATGTAGTTAAGTATGTTTTTGCCTTCAAAGTCGAGCAAATTAGATGTACTACAACTGAAGATGAAACAAAAACTGAAAAATAAATCCTGTATGAAAGCAAGACTGCGAAACCCAAAATGAAAAGAACCAGAGTTCAATTCATTTCTTGAAGTGTGTTTATTCCCAAGTTCATTTGAGAGAATTGCAGTTGAATTCAGTCTATAGAAAGTCGTAGTTCCTTGAACTTGAACGAATAAACTTCAAGTTCACAAATGAAATACTGAACTTGGCAATACCGGAAACGAGTTATTGCTTTTCTGCAAATTTTCATTATACTATACATCCGCTTCTGTCTTTTTATTTTATTTTGTTTCAATCTAAATGTCAAGTATCGGTATAAGTATGTGTAATTTTTACAGCGAAAAAGAATTGAAAGATTTTTTCCACAAATTAGCAGCCACTCCCGAATGTTCTTCCGAACTTGTTGATCACTTCGAAAAAACTTTGAGTTTAGTACTTCAAGATATGATACACCTTCACGACGACAAGCAAAAAGTAGAACAAAAATATAAAAAGTAAAAAGCATAATTATTTTTTTAAATAATAAAATCCTAAACCAATTATAAATCATGGTCTATTATTCTTTATAAAAAAATATTTAGCTATTCAATTGTTTTTGTAGGCAAAGTGAAATTCACCGCGAAACCATGAAAAACCTAGAAGAGGATTTAGATGCACAGCTAAGCAAAATTGAAGCCGAAGCAAAAGAACAAGCGCGATTAATGTACGAGAAAGAAAAAAAAGAACTTTTGCAACGATTCGAAGAAGAAAAAGCAGGATTTGCGGCCCAACTAAAACTTTATCATAAAGTACGATATGATTTTTTTCTTTATCATTGCCACATTTGTAAACATACCCATTTCGTATTCTCCACGGATGTACCCAGGGTCAAAGAGGGCGAATAGTTCTGAGCTCGAGTGCCTGAGAAGGGCCGGAGATCCAAATTTTAGAATTGAGCGTTTGATTTTTTTAAATTTATATTGTTTTCCCCCACATTTTTATCCAATTAAAATAAAAAATTTGGCCTGTTACCCATAAATAGAAATTTCAAGTGGATGGGAAAATGCTCAATTAAAAATTTAAGTGGCCGCAAACGGGTAGGTAATTTTAATCGATATCTTATATTGTAATAAAATTTTGCAATGAAAATTCCAGTACAATACGATATTATCGAAAAAAAGAAAAGAAAATATAGATCTACAACAGCAACATGAAACTACATTCGAAAATGAAAAACTGGATTCGATATTGTCCGACAGTACTGCAAATTTGGCTTTATTTCATTCAGAATTAGCGCAACTTAAAGCTGAACAACAAGAAGCGAGATGTAGGGAGGTTAACAGGTAGAAATGCCTATGTATAAAATTATCTTCAAAATTTTACTCTTACAAAGTCACCATGCACTTGAAATAATTAACGCTTCAATTTTGTTTTTCAGTCAACAAGAAACTGCATTATATTATGAACATATGAATAGAAAGCTTGCTCTAATTGAGTGAGTGGAAAATTCAACAATTTCTTTTAAATTTAGATTTATTATTTTAATTAACCTCTGCGCGTGGTTTTGGTTGATAGATAGGTATCTGTTAAGTCACCATAAAATAGATAACTTTTTTATTTACCTACACGCTTATCGTAAATTATTAAACGATTCTTGGGAAGATGAGTCGTTTAGATGAGTAAGATGATGACCACGTTAGAGATATAACATTACTTATTACTATCAATGAGAATGCATCAAAATTATATGTATTTGAACCCGTACATTTACACTTTCAATTGATTTTGTCATTGAACGAATCGTTTCAATTTCAAGGTTGATAGTAAACAAATCTATACAATATACCACATAGTGCACTCGTGAAAATACGAACATATTTATCACCTAACAGAAGAGGTTGTACCGTATTTAATTCTTACCAAAAACTTCACAATATCAAACTAGTTCTAAAAAAAAAAAATTAATTTGAAGTCAAGTGTTTGTAATAGAATTATATATTACCATTCTTAATTTCTCTTTAGAGAAGCCAACAGAAGCCTAAAAGACACAAATGACAATCTATTTGCGATAGTGGAAACAAAATTAGCAGGAAGAGCATCTCCCTATTGCGTTAGCAGAGCGGGCTCAGATTCAGACATTTTAGAAAGAGATCATTTTCCAAATTCGTAAGTTAGCGTCCCGTATTTAATAGAAATTTATTTAACCTTTTAATTTGATTTTGATTAAAATTAATTTCTATATATTCAGTCTAATTACTAGGTCATCTATACAAAATCATTTACTAAACGATCAAACACACCAAAGCGGATCCCATTATGTCATACAGAGACTTATGGAAGACATAGGTAAACTAGCTTTGATTCAAACTTAGGTGTATAGATTAAAAACTTTGCTGAAAGTCATGGCCTCAAATTTTTCTATTGCAGATAGCGGTCATTCGACACTGAGAGATCCCATCGAATGCGACAGTGACCATAAATCGATACAAGAGGAGTTTTCTGACGCCGAATCTCAATTGAAATCTGTACGTGATTTTTCATCTGTCATAAATAATAATGAATTTTGAGTAATTTCCTTCTAGTGAAAAGCTGGTGATATTTTACCATAAAATAAAATAATATTCAAGTATAGGCTGTCACTAGAGTAGACCAATTGAATGGTGAGGAGATGCGAGAAGCCAGACATAGCACATCAACGTATGGTTGCATACCTCCAGAAGGCCTACAGCCGAGAAATGAGAAAAATAATTTTTCCATCGCGTTTCAAACTGAACATTTTTTTAAGATTTGTAAAAGTAATTTTTCTATTCTTTCTAAAAAAAGTTATTATTATTGAGGAAAAATTCAAAGAACTTCTTAGCTTAAATTAAGATGGAAAAATAAAAACTATGTTTCTTGATCTTTCGCAATAGGCCTTACGTAAACATGCAGCCATCATAACAATGATACATTATATCTAGTTTAGCATCCCTTCATTCAAGTTATCCACTTTTGTGAAATATCATATCTATAATTGAATCATTCAATTTTAGCTCGAATCTGACGACAGTAAAACCTATCGTCGACGTACCAATAAATCCGAATACGTGTGTATGACACCCAATTCAATGATGAGCTTTGAAATTACCGGAGATCCCGATCGAACTTACAAAGTCGTTTTCGCAGGTGACGCGGCTGTTGGAAAAAGTTGTTTCATTCATCGATTTTGTAAAGGAAATTTCGCTTCTAGATTAGGTTCAACGCTAGGTACCTTCATCATACTAAACAAATTGACAACTAACGAAATAACAGAATATTTAATATCCTTTTCGTATTTACAGGCGTCGATTTCCAAATAAAAACTATTCGAGTTGATGAAAAAAATATTGCTCTTCAGTTATGGGACACCGCAGGTATCTAATTTCTCACTTCCCTTCCGCCAAAACAATTGCTAAAAAACGAAAAGCGTAATTTTTATATTTTAAATTCAATAGGGCAAGAACGATTTAGATCCATGACAAAGACTTATTTTCGAAGGGCAGACGGCGTAGTATTAGTTTACGATGTTACCAGCGAACGTACTTTTCTGAATATTCGACAGTGGATACAATCCATAAACGTGAGCTGAAATTTCAAATATTCCAGTCTAGCAAATAATTTGAAATGCTAATTTTACATTTTAAAATGTTTTAAATTGAAAATTAAATATATCCGTAAAATAAAATTTATTCAACAGAATAACATTGTGAAAATATTTTTAAATACGACAGATTAATGATATATACACCTACGTTATATTCTTTCAGGAAAGCGCAGATAAAGAAATACCAATATTAATTTGCGGCAACAAAGTAGATTTAAGAGAAGAAACTCGACATTTAGGAGCTACCTGTGTTGAAACAATACATGGTCAAAGTTTAGCCAAAGATTATAACGCTTTATTTTTTGAAACAAGTTCAAAAACTGGAAAAAATATATTCGACGCCATAATCGCTATTTCAAGGTCAGTACTTGTAGCAACAAATAAATACATAATGCGTCTGGTAAATGCCTAGTCCTTTATTTTTCAAAACAAAGTAAACATTAATAATTTTCCCTTTCTTTTATAGGGAAATGCTTTTGAAAGAAGACGTTGAAGTTCAGACTTCCTCACTGCAAGTATCAAACGTACACAAGCCATCGTTATCCTGCTGTTGAGTTTAAAGTCAACATTTTCAAGATTTAGTGCTTGAAATCACCGCGACATTAAATAAGGTTAAATGAATCATTAAAATTGACACTGACTGAATTTGTAAAGTACCTATTTTAATTTATTATTCATTTTGAAATAAATTTTTTAGCGATTTTTCATACAACATAATTCCATTACTCACACAAAAATGAAAAGTTTTCTCCTTTCATTCAATAAATGAATTAAATATTTATAGAATGAATGAAAATTTTATTTAAATAAAAAAAAAATTGAATATTCATTATATAAAACAGCTTGTAAAAATAATTTACAATACTTTAAAATAAGTATATCATGTGCTAAAAAGCAATAGGGGACTAGTAACAAACAAAATACACAAGAAAGATACAACACTAAAACATAGGAGAATATATAAAATAATCATAAATAAAGTCAAAAGAACACTATGTATTTATTTCGACTAAGTATTCGAATATTAGTACCGTATCACTTAAAAAATATTCGTTTTGACTTGAATCGATAAAAGTCAAGGGATTTCGAAAGAATTCGTTATATTCTCGTATTGCATATATCATATATTTACAAATTAAACGAGCACCTAATCAAGGATTCATGTGTAGTCTAGCACCTACTATCATATAAATATGGTCCACGAACCGATATCTAAAAGCACGAACTTTTTCTACAACTCTAGGCGCGTTATTATAACACCTTCGTCGTATACAATTTAAATACTAGACCTTAATGAATAGGCAAACACAATTTTCATTATTATGAAATACTGAAAACAGATAAAAATACTGTAATTTTTGGATTCGTAATTGCGAGAAAAATAAAACCATTTGTTAAAGAGCGAATCGTAAAAAAACCCTGTTTAAGTAATGAGCCAATCGCTTAGAAGAAAAGAACGGAATCGTTTTTTATTAAGAACACATTTGTTAGTTGTTTGTGTCGCTATCAATCACCCAGATAAAAATAGCTCAGTCTATTCCAAGTTCGTAAAATAGTTGTAATACGTGTCGAAACATTAACTTGAAATCTCCATTTTTGCAAAATTTCGACTCGATAGTAGCACCAAAATAAAAATAAAATAATCATAAAAATAATAAAAGTTTGAAAGTTAAACCGGAAAAAGAGTTAATAATCGAAGAACAAAAATAAATTTAAAATAGCTTAATAGTAAATAACATAAATTATTCATACACTCGAGATCAAAATCGAACGTAATAATACTGATGGCATAAAAATAGAAAAAGTTCGCATACACGAAATGACACCTTCGACGCTCAAGACGAATAAATGCACTAAAAAAACAATTATTCACTGGATATTTCATATCGAGAAAAACCACAAGAAATTAAAATAAATTGACGTATCGATTAAAAATTACCTTTACAATCTCACGATAATTATACCGCATTAATGCCGTGGGAGGCAACTTACACAGTTTGTTCGTCTGCTAGAGCATTACTTTAAAATACTGTACGGGTTACAAAAGCAACACTAATTTCCTCCAAAAATAATTGATTTTTGAAATAAAAAATTTTTTTCTTTTAATTTCTAAATTTTATCAACTCTCATTTGGCAACATTGGTAACACTGAAAAAGTAGTTCTGAACGGGCTACGATAATCCATCTCTTCTGGGTTATGAGGAGTGAAGGGAGTGAATATCAAAACTACCTATATTCCTCCCTACTGAGACTAAACCCTTTCCTTTTTCAACAAAAAATTTCATATCATTTATTTGAACTTCTAAATTTTTTTCTGATATTCATCATCAATTTTTGTGAGAAAGTTTTTCAAACGGAGGGCACAAAAGAAAGGAAAAATTAGCGAAGAATTACCAAATTAATGTTGATGTTGAAAAATAACTCGAAAAATTTGAAACATTACATGAAGAAATGGAAGCTGATTTCGATGTTTTTGATCTCTTCGTAAACAAAAAAAAAAAAATCAGAAAAATGAATGTCGAATTGGTGAAGTTACAAAAGATAAAGATAACGAAGACTGGAACGGAAGAGGAATAGATAAAGTAGATTTGAAAGACAAGAAAAACAATGTGTTATGCTGAGAACATGAAGAAGATTCAATTTTACAAGATCACTAAGAGAATATTACGCCGAAGAAATTTATTAAGCCATACAGACTTTTTCGACAGCTATACAAATTCAATTATAAAATTTTACTCACTCTAAGTTTCTCAGTCCAAAGGTCTCGTAGTGAGCATTAAATAAATGAAAATTTCTTCAGTAGCCTCATGCTGGATGAATGGCCATATGCTGCAATAGTCTCAGCCATCGAGCACGATATTATACAAAATGACCCAAATGAGAGTATTATTGAAACTTTCTTAAGAAATTCAGTGCGTAAGTGGATTTATTTTAAAAAAAATTATTTGATTTTATTTTATAAAAATTTTTACCCAAGATTTAAGTTTTTTTTTTTTTTTATTTATTATAATTTTAGTAGGAAAAGAGATTAAATCAATGTATTTTTTTGATATCTCACGCGATTCAGGGGATTTTAATTTGAAGAAAGAAGAATAGGAGCAGGATGATGACATGTACTGCAAAGAAAATCGAATGTAAAGGTCAATGATTTTCATGAATTTAAAATGTGTTTTGTGGCATTTACGTAAATTATTTTAAAACATCAAAACTTGAATAAGGACTTGCAATGAATCTAAACACTAGTGAATAGTTATATACTTGAGGGAGGACTAAATACGAATAAGGGATATTTACTTATGTACTTTTCTTTGTTTCAAAGCTGTGTGCAGCAATTACGTACACTCAATTGTAGAAATAAATTTTTACCTAAAAAGTTCTTCAATCAAATCAAGATATAAAAAATAATAATGTAAAAAAGAGAATATTAAAAAAAAAAACGTCTCGTCCCTCTAAAGTGTCCTTGATGAAGACTGGCTGCTCAAAATACTACATACTATCCACTGTTTTGAATTGTCTGATGCTCTATTTTTTTTGATATCTCACGCGATTCAGGGGATTTTAATTTGAAGAAAGAAGAATAGGAGCAGGATGACGACATGTACTGCAAAGAAAATCGAATGTAAAGGTCAATGATTTTCATGAATTTAAAATGTGTTTTGTGGCATTTACGTAAATTATTTTAAAACATCAAAACTTGAATAAGGACTTCCAATGAATCTAAACACTAGTGAATAGTTATATACTTGAGGGAGGACTAGATACGAATAAGGGATATTTACTTATGTACTTTTCTTTGTTTCAAAGCTGTGTGCAGCAATTACGTACACTCAATTGTAAAAATAAATTTTTACCTAAAAAGTTCTTCAATTAAATCAAGATATAAAAAATAATAATGTAAAAAAGAGAATATAAAAAAAAACGTCTCGCCCCTCTAAAGTGTCCTTGATGAAGACTGGCTGCTCAAAATACTACATACTATCCACTGTTTTGAATTGTCTGATGCTCTATTTAATATTTCTTTACTCGTGCCAAATGATTTCTGGATTTCTCCAGTTTGAAACGGAGGGGTGTAAAAAGGTTGCACCCTTTTCACTACACGCTAGTAAAGTTGACAATAATTTACAAAATCAACACGTTGAAAAAATGCAAATTGCCACCCACGATTCGTACATGAATAAATCTTACATTTATGGCACGTATCAAACGAAGAAACACCTAGCGATACTAAAAAAGAATATTAAAACCGAGGAGTACACAAATATCACAAATCAAATAAATTACAAGCGGCTTATTAAAATTATGTTAAAATGACTAACCAAATACACGAGGTTTTAGGAACGAAATTAATACCTTAAAAAAAAAAAAATACTAAAAACTCAACGCCTCATTACTGCGCCACACCATGTTGACCCGGAGGCGGCACATACAGACACAGGTACGAATTCGGATGATGTCTACAGCAATTCGCCGTCGGTACCGAATGGGCCGTATGAAAAGGAACTGGTATAGAACACGGTCTCTTAGCGACGTCTCCGTAACACGAAACGCCATCGTGGTCGCTACCGTTACAATGGTTAACCACGCAATTATGTTTAACAGGGCTACTGTTCGAGAAACAGTCGCACATTTCGGCTTTCCTTTTAAAAGTCGCCGTCAAACAAGCACACTGCACGCCATTCGACTGGCCGGCGATGCGCAAAAAATACCTTGAGAATGATCTAAAGCGGCTTTATTTTGGTAATGTACCGGCGTCAACGTGGTCCTCTTTTTCACCGTTATAATGCTCTGAAAATGAAGAAAGGTTTTAGTTTGTTTTTTTTTTAAGTTTTTTTCAATTCTTTTTTTCTCTGATAATCATAATCTTAGTAATGAAAAAAAAAGAATCTACCAACCAGATATAACGATTAATTTCGAGCGACCTCGCACATAACCCAAGGTATTCGACAATTCGCACTCAAACAGACCCATATCATTGGGTACCGTATCCGTGATAATTAACAGTTGATCGTCGGCGGCTAAAGAGTAACGTTTGTTCATTGTCAGCGGTTTACTGTCTTTGGTCCACGTTATCTTCGGCTTCGGAGATCCGGCCGCCAAACATTCGAGAACCACAGCGTCGCCGAGTTTTACTTCTTTATTTTTCATTTCTTTGTGAAACGTTGGCGGTTCTGAAATACGATACATAGAAATTATAATCATCTAATATTTCATGATCGGTAATTAAGAATAATGGAAAAATAATACACGTTAATTTTGAAAATTTATAAAATTCAATTAAGAAGGAACAAGATAAAAAATTATTTGAAAAGTGACATCCATAACATTTCTTAAATCACGTAATTAACAAATTATTTATTCTTGTTTATTTATTTGGATGTTACAAAATTCTGAAAATATGTATTCAGGCTGTTTAAAATATGCATTTACATTATGAAAAAATGCGTTGGATAACCCACTTCGAAAATTTTTACACATTCATTCTACTGGTTGAAAAAAAATTGTTCGATTCGGTAGGTATTATTTTAAAATTCAACGTTAACCCTTAACTGGCACACATGGGTGAATTTCACCCATCGGTAATACAACCTCGCTGCGCTCCGGCGTAACCGATTACTCATCCCTGTGCACCCTTTATAGTTGAACGTTGTCAATTTCTTCAATTTGGGCATCTGTGTTAGTTGCATATAGCAATTTTTGAAGGGGCAGATTTACTTCTGAATTTTTATGTAAATTATTTATTGGATTTTTCAGGTCGCAAAAATTGAAAATAAAACCATGCCATGTTGTAGTTCGAACGATTTGCAAGAAAAAAACATAGAATAACAAATTGCCTATATTCAATATTGAAGGAACTATAAATTTTCAAAAATTGTTCTATTTTATCCTATGTATGCTGCCCCTTCAATTTTAATATTATGCAATTTTTTAAATTGAAATTCTGCATTTCAGCGAGCACAATACCATATTATATTTCAATTTCTTGAGTGACTCGGCACAATTTTTATTTTCTAATTTAAATTACTTTTATGTGTGCCATCAGAGGGTTAAAAGAGCAAATTACACCTACCTTTTCTACCTTTTTGAATTCCCTCACAACAAATTATCGTCAATTAATTGATAATATATATTTTTTTAATATGAATTTGGCCTCAAAAATATAATTAACTAATTTGTTAAAACAGCTAAAAAGCTCAAATATTCCAAAATATGCAGTAAAAAAATTTCAAAATATAGAAGGGCGTAGATCATGTGGATTGGATCAAAAAAAAGATTAATTAGAGAAAAACTGCTGGCATTTAATTTTCAAATTTCATTTAAAATTAATGGATTTTTTTTTTTAGTTATAAAAAAATTTTAAACAACTTTATTTTTTAGATATAAATTTTATATTCATTTATTATTATTTTTTAATATTTTCATTTTTATTTACTTATTTATTTATACTTAATTTAAAAAAAAAATTAAAACGTTGTTAGCATCAGCGTTTTAGAAAATCGATTTTTTACTCATTGAAGAATAATACTTAGCATGTGCACACTGCACACCCTATATTATGCATTGGTGTTAGGTACCTATATTTTTCATTTGTTTTCAACTTGATAAAAAAAAATATAAAATTTGTTCGAACGCTATTTCATAAAGAAAAGGTTTCTAATCATTTCTCCATGCTCATTTTTTACAAAACATGAAAATTTATGCAAGAAAAACTGAATCATGAAAAATTATAAATTTCCGAAATTTGGTAACACTGGTTTTCAGTAATGTAATTGCATAAAACATGCATATTAGGTCTATTATGTTGGATTCGTTGCAGCTACATTACCGTAGTAAAAAAAAATTTTCCGATGTAATCTCAATTTTACAGAGAATTTTTAACGTTCCAGATAAATGTGCTATTGCAGGATGACATATGAATTGTTCTAACATAAAACCAAAACTATATTATGCATTGGGTGTTAGGTACCTATATTTTTCCCTATATTGTTTTCAACTTGGGTGTTAGGTATAATAATTTAAAAAAAAAAAATATAAATTTCATAAGAAAAGGTTTCTAATCATTTCTCCATGCTCATTTTTTACAAAACATGAAAATTTATGCAAGAAAAACTGAATCATGAAAAATTATAAATTTCCGAAATTTGGTAACACTGGTTTTCAGTAATGTAATTGCATAAAACATGCATATTAGGTCTATTATGTTGGATTCGTTGCAGCTACATTACCGCAGTAAAAAAAAAATTTCCGATGTAATCTCAATTTTACAGAGAATTTTTAACGTTCCAGATAAATGTGCTATTGCAGGATGACATATGAATTGTTCTAACATAAAACCAAAACCCTCAAAGAACTGACGGTTAAACGTGAATAAAAGTAAAGAAATACGCATAATAATTCCATTATTCCTTGCAGTAATTTTTTCAATGTGGTTTTATCCCATGATACTTTCATTAATTTTTTCAAACAATTCATGAACTTATGGGAACAAAATGATGAAAATATAGACAAAAACTATTTGAAAAAATAAATAAGAATTAAAATTAGAGAGGTTGATAAAACTTCAAATTCACTTACAATCGAGTACCAAGCCCGATGAAATGGAGGGGCAAGGGGGAAAGCAGATTGTCCCGAGACCGGGGTGTTTGAGAGAGCCAAAAAATCTTGATATTAGATTTAAAATATTTTCACGATTCTAATTAAATTTTTTTTTTACTACATTTTATCAAAAATATCATTATATTCAAGAAAAAATTGGAAAGATGGCCTAAAAGTACTTTGCCCCGAGTCAATTTCAGCTCTTGTTGGCTTGCCGATTACCGCATTAAAATAAGTTTTATAAAAAAACATTGCCCATTTTCGAAATTAAAGGAACTGTCATATTTCAAAAATATGATTAAACAAAAAAAAAAATAGTAATTTAAACGTCTCCAGTGCCTGTAATATTGCAGATGGGAGACTTGCACACTGCTTATTAGTTGAGTTTTCAGCTTGAAAATGACAGCTGTTAAAGCCTACCTGATATGAAGAGGAGGTTCAAGGAAAGCTCAAATTGTTAAAATTTGATAAATATGGGCTCATATAACTAACCGCGTACCATTTATAAAAAATGTTATAGTTGTATTATCTATTAACAAAATCTAAGGCACTAGCAGAATTGAAAATGTGGTAAAACATGAACTAAAAATTTGAGAAAATCAAGCCATGTAACTTATCAAACTTCTTATTATCACAAAAAAGAGAACAGCCATGCCATATCTAAATATGAAATTTTATCCACCTCTCGTTAAACATTTCATTGTCAGAAAAAACCATCTACCTAAAACTGTCAACGTAGCATTAGCCGTTATAGTTCCAGCCGAATTATGCGCAGTACACGTATAAACTCCGGCATCGACTAATTTAACACGTAGAATGAAGAAAGGCTCATCAGGACTCATGAACTGCATCTCTTCTCAAGTGCAGCCGGGAATCCCTTTCCTCCATCTTTTTGCCAACTAATACTAGGCGTCGGATAGCCAGCAGCCGAACATTCCAGTTTAGCCGGACTTCCAACTTTCACCACTACATTCGATGGTGTTTTCGTGAAGCTAGGGAATACTGTAAAACGTTTCAAGAATTAGAAAAACCGTTCTCACACCATTCACCGCATCTTCAGCCTTCAACTCACCTAATACCGATAACTGCGAAAGTTTCGAATACGCCACACCATACCCATTCGATACAACGCACTGGTATTGTCCACTCTGACTCATCGTCATGCTCGTCAACAACAACTCGGATATTTGCGTTACACCTCTATTTTGCGCCGATGCGAAACGTTTGGTGGGCACGTTATCCAATCGATGATTATTCATTTTCCACGTAAACGCCATCTCCGAATCCAAACTAGAGTTAGCTCCACACTTCAACGAGATGTTGCTACCGACGTACGAAACCTCGTCTTGCGGATGGATGGTGATTTGAGGCAACGGATGGTCGTTCGAAGCTGTTGAAAAATCACCCCGATAAATACCTTCGTCAAAATTAATACTCGACTGATACACTCGCAATGAACTCACCGCAGACGAATTCCTTAAGGGCAATCGTATGCACAGGTTTGCCCGCCAGTTTGGACGGATAAATGCAACTTAGATTAACTGATTTCGTCTGAATCGACGAATTCGTCAACCACGTACTCAGCCATTTCAACGAACAATCGCATATCAAAGAGCTCGAATTGATCAATAATTCTTTCAGTTTTGGTAAATTTTTAAACGGATTGTCTTCCATTGAGGCGATCGTGTTGTTCAATAAGTCGATTTGAGTTATACTATCTAATCCGGCGAATGCATCTTTGGTTATGTGAAAGATGTTGTTACCGGTCAATGATAATTTTAAAAGCGATTTCAAAGGCATGAAAGCTCCGTACGTATTTTCCACGATCCATGATATATGATTGTAGCTCAAGTCGCTGAAGATCGAAAAAGAAAATTCATTACTGCCATCTAGTACGTAATTTCATCACATAAATATTTACTCACAGCGTTTCTAAAGATGGCAAAGAATCGAAAGCTCCTTCTTCGATGTATGCGATACGATTATTGTCTAATTTTAAAAGCTCTAGAAGATTGAGATGCTCGAAAGTGGAACGCTGAATGGAATCCAGTTGATTGTTCGATAAATCCCTATAAAATTATATCGATTCAAAGTAAAATTACGAGTTTTGGATACTTATCACTCCATGTAAAAAAATATCACATTATTTATCATGCACAGGATATTTCAACCCAATAGGAGCTCTTTTATAGTACATGTAGAGCTACTTATGTCATATTCACGTATGATAGTTTTCCTACCTTAGGTGCTGAAGAGGTCGAGACCCTAATTACTGAAGATGCCGAGAATATATATTTGAGTATACCTTCACACAGCTTTCTCAGCTAATTAAGGAAGGAGCACTTAATATCAATTAGTCACGACAGAGATACAAAAACATTTTCAAAAATTAATATCTTAGCATCTTCAACATTATGGTAAGCAAACTATCTCATTAATTATTCATAATAAGTTTGTACTATAAGTGTTCCTTCGTAATTGGCCACTAGGCTGTGTGAAGGGCCACTGATATATTCTATAAAAAAATAAATAATTAAATTTTTAGTATCACACGAGTACTTTCATATGTTCCATAAAGAGTTGATATTGAGTTAAAACACGCAGTACATATATTATTTTATATCGAGAAATTAACAAAATATGAATTAAAAATAATCTGTTTTAACTCACAGTTCTTTTAGACGAGGACACGACTCCCATCCATTATTTAAAATCTGTATCCTATTATAACTAACGTTCAAAGAATTCAGCGAATTCAGTCCGTATAACCATCCTTTATCTACCTTGGTTAATTTATTAAAATCCAAATACCTATAAAATAAATCGTTATTATACTGCAACGATTAGTTCTGAGTAAAAAAAAATTAATACACAAATTCTATTTCACTTACAATTCGCGTAAATTCCATAATTTATAAAATGCGCCATCTGCAAGATCATCGATAGCATTCTGCTTCAATTTTAGAGTCACCAAAGCGTCCAACCCTTGAAACGAAAGCCATCCAATTTTGGAAAATTGATTTTTACTTAATTCTCTGCAAAACAAACAAAATTACGTAATCAACCATATAAACCAACAATTTCAAAAATAATTCTCAAATTACTCACAGATTTTTAATGAACTTAAATCTTTGAACATATCGTCATTCAGTTGCGATAATTTGTTGCGATTGATTTTCAAATCAGCTAAATTCGTTAATCCGCTAAAGCTGCCGTTTTCAATCTTAGAAATATCGTTATGATTGAGGTTGCTGAAAAATCATTACTATTGTAAAAAGTGTTTTTATACCATTTCGAGATTTAAGTTTATTATACTCACAGATTTTTAAGTTTCGTTAAAGCTGGAAAATCGTTCGAATTAATTCTTTCAATATCGTTATTATTAATTTCCAAAATTTCCAAGTTGGACATATTTTCTAATGAAGCTCTTGAAACGGACGTAATATGATTGTGTCCTCTGCGATAGAAAATCATCATTAGCAGATATCGAATAAATTAACATTAACACCAATAGGAATATAAATACTCACAAATTCAACTGAGATAAATTTAAAGCTTGAGTGAAACGAGGCATTTCAATTAAAGAATTTTTGTTTAATTTCCTGGAAACAAGAATAATCAAAATTACACAAATGAATTCGCTTTCGCTCGAATCAATATATGGATACCCATTCAAATAAAATGATAAAAACATGTACTCACAGCACTTTAGTCCACGATGGTAAATCACTGGGTACTTTCGATAACTGACGATCGCTACAGTCGATTAGATTGTAATCCCAGCACAAGCAGGTGTCAATGTAACAAGTAGTTTCCAAGGAATTGACAGCGTTACATAGCGATATAAATGTGTGAAGCATATAAAGCAAATTATTTAATGATGCTAACATTGTAATGACATAGTAAGTAGCAGCCATATGAGAGATTATATTCTTCAATATTATAAAGAAGCCTTATTCCCCCATGGGGTGAGTATTAAATCGACTCCATGAAGAGAAAAATTTCTCAATATTCTCCGTTGAGCTTATCAAGTTGGATAATACATTGTTTCTGTGAATTTTTGCTCGAGCAATGCGAGTATTGTGAATTCGCGGAGCATTACGCTAATTTAATATTACTTATGCGTCGGCTTGTACAATTTGGAATCCTGGATGACGGTAATACGTGCGAAAATGTGATACAAGATCGACCTACTAAATACGAAATTTATAACACATTATTAAACGCAAATTAAATAAATTTCTTATGATCGCATATTCAAAAAATTTACATAAACACGAAAACAACAATAATAAAAATAAACGCCATCGTTCATTTAGGAGGTACTATTCTAGCTAGGCCTTGTTAATGCAGCCTGGTGTTTTACGTTACCACATGAGCGCTGCAGTCGAATTTCAAATCGAGAGTTCACGCACATTGCTTATGGAAGAAAAATGAGTTTTTTTTGATTTTTAACAAAAGTAAGAGGGTTTATAATATGTTGTAGGAACATATATTAAATTTCGTGTCGATTAATATAAATTACATTCAAATTCAGGCAACAATGACCCTTCTGCGAATACTTCTTTCATTCTGTGTTCAGCATGATATGAATAATTTTGCACAAAAAATTCTCTTAAATAAATACGATTTCACCATTTTTTAATTTCATTTCTTAATGGAGAATTTCATCCTCTTTCTAACAGTATATGTATGAACTTTGTAGCTGAAATATTCACTCTGCAATTTTCAGTTAAAAGTTGTAAATTCGCTTCTTGAATTTGAATTATTTTTATTAGAAAGGAATTTTCATTTTTTCTATTTTGCTTTACATAATTCGCTGTGAAATAATATGGATTAAATGCTCTTACATTCGAAATTGAAATTTTACAAAAATTTGGGAAAACTTTCCTATGATTCACATTCTCTTATCAGAAGCAAAGCAACAGTATCAAAAATAAATTTTTTTACAACCCGTCCATCTTGGCGATATAGTCAAAGAAGGGCGCTGAACCTATAAATTCGGGATGGCAAACAAGGTATGTAAAACATCATCTATGAATGCCACATGAGTGGTCCTATATGCAACATAAAGGAGCTTATGCTGAAATAGTAAACTGTATATTTCGTTTCATTCCAATAATTATATTTAATACACAAATATTTAAATTCCATTGACAACACATAATGAATATCACGCGATTGCGAAAAAATGAAAAATCCAACAAAAAAAAATTCTTCAAGAAAATGGTACGAAATACAAAATGTCAAGTTAAAAACGTGTTAAAATAACAAAATGATATACGAAAACGATGAACTAAATAAAATTTTCGGATACAATCCGTTAGAAATGAAAAATTTTCGGTTACAATCTGTTGAAAATTGAAAATTTTCGGATACAATCCGTTGAAAATTGAAAATTTTTGGATACAATCCGTTGAAAATTGAAAATTTTCGCATATAATCCGTTAAAAATGAAAACTATCCCAAAATATTGGTAACTTTTCTCTCAATATTACTCAACCACATATTCAGAGGTCTCGAACATGTTAATTTTCGTCGAACATGAGTAATAATATCCATCAACCCACGATAATTAGTTCCGCGCGAATAATGAGCAGCAATTAATACGGCCCAATTTTCAGCAACATCGGGATACATATAAACTGCTTTCATAGAACTTCGTAAACAATCTTCTGCTTTTCCGGCTAGAAGGTAACTCAAGCTCATAATCGAACAAATCTAGAAACAATCACATTTCGAATGAAAACGAAAAGATTGGCAGTTGAAAATAAACATAATTATCTATTCCTTACCTTAGATATATCAATAATTCCTCTTCCTAATGAGATGGCGTACTTCGCATGATACGCAGATGATATGCTTAATCCAATGTACTCTTTTTCGGATGTATAAATTAAACGAAGTAAAAGCAAACATAGCGAAAGCCACAATGAAGCATCTCCAGGATGATTAAAGATAGATTTACTCATAACGTTGATTGCACCTTTGAAGTTTTGCTGCGAATACATTCATTAAAATCATCTCATTTCAAATAAAGAAATACAAGAGCTAAAAAACTTTCGACTACCTGAAATACTTCGCAGTACGCCTTGAAAACAGGGATATGTTTAATATATTCAGGTTCGTTTCTAAATGTTTCTAATTCTTTCAGAACCAATTTCGATAATTTCAACTTCGAATTCAACATACCAAACGCACAAGCAGCAAATAATCCGTAAACTGGGACAGGTTTAAGTTGAATACTGAAAATTTTACGGAAACATTAAATTTCATAGCTCAAATGCTAGGGACATAGCTTGGGATTTCAAGTCACTAACCACTGAAACAATACAGTTTGAGCTTCTTCGGGTTTCTTTTGCATATAAAGTAAGGCTGCGGTGGCAACCATTACTTGTGCAACACTGCCTTCATCGGGAGCGAACCAATGAATTGCTGATTCATAATTTGAAAATGCTTCTTCGTATTGACCAGCTAGAAGTATAATCATTGTAGTAAATGTAACCGCAACAGAAAAGCAAACAAATTTTTTTACGTTTAATAATTCTCACCCAAGAACATAGATAATGCCAGATCGCATTGAGTGGCAAAATCAATCTGCCTGATTCCTTTAAAACATTCTATCGCCTTTTCATACTCTCCAGCTTTACGCAGTTGTCGACCAAGATTTGAAAGAACTATGTCCCTCTCGTCGCCAACATTTTTCAAACTGTTTTGCGATACATTAATAGCGCTCTTGTGTAAGTTGCATAATTCCAAAAGCACACCCAGCATATTAGTGGCACATGGATCCTCCGGATAATGAACTAAATAAGTAATACACATATTTTAAAGATAATCTCGAAAGTAAAAAAATTGTAAAATTAGGACACATTGTTTAGACTGAGTTTTTAATGGGATTATGTTCAGATTTTGAGATAATGCTGTTAATCTCTTTAAACCCACATATGCAAGAAAGGCTGTAAACACCCCTAACTCTCACATCACCCTATCCGACATGACCTATAAAAAATGAAGATTTAGGAAATGTTATATCTCTTTGTCTCGGAACCCAAACTACACATAAAAGTTGGAAACTGAAGAATCAACTGCAAATGGTCTAAAATCAATTAGACTGCCATAGCTATCGTTCATACGAAAACACGGATAATAATACTCGTTTCTTTCACAATTCCTACCTGTATACCAATTCATAATAGTGGCAGCGACAGGCAAACCAGCCATTTTTTCGACGATGTAGTAGCAATGATGATTATTTTTATAAGAATCCCAATTTTTCAAAATTTTACAAATCCATTCGGAAAATCCTTTGGCGCTTTCTTCGTGGTAACCTAATTGAGTAGTGTGGTAAAATAAATCCACTGTCTCCACATGATCAACCATCTCCGCTATAATTGCCTATTGGATAAAATAAAATGTAAATTAATATAATCTTCCGATCATACAAAATTCACAAACTCTGCATAAATTATGAAATATTTTTCGTGCCTGTCCAATCCAAGATCGCGAATACTTTGGATCAGATCTTTGAGCATTTTGAAAAGCTTCATTTGCTAAAGATATATCTTCAAGTTGCAAATACAAAAGTCCCAAATTAGTCCACGATACTGCGCAATCATTATCCAATTTGATTGCTTTGATGAAACAATGTTGAGCTAATTTCAAATTATTTATTTCTGAAAAAAGAATTTTAAATGAAAATCATTTTTGAAGGATATTTTCACGAGCGTTGACCTACAATATCTAAACTGTTAAGAAGTAAAAGAAGGTATGAAGAGTAATGCGGAGCTACTTGCGAACAGAAAAACCCATCATGTTCCAGAATGACAAAATATTCGCGCGCGAATGTTTAATTTTTATAGCCATTTTAAACGAAGAGTTTTATCGTAAGCTCGTTTGAAAAAGTTGGTTAACAACATTCATGTAAGATTTCCTTCAATGTCTTTAAAATTTAATTTTTTGAGAATTTAAAAAATTGAAAATCAAAAGAACGACATAAGGAAAGCTAGTCAGATTACAAATAAAAACTCTGGAATAATTTTTTTTTTTTTTTTTTTAATGAAACTGTAAATACATTATTATGTAAAATAATTTCATTCACTAAATTTGAAATTTGGTTCTTTCAAATGTAATAATAAGAAATGTTGATAGTTGAAAAATTGTTTCTAGCTTCTAAGGAACATTCTCAATACAGATAATGTTGCAACAGAGAAAAGTAATCAAAGATATTGGGATAAGTCTTACGAAAATATAAAACTAATGAAAGCTTTTTTCAAACGATGGCATAAAAAAATTCTGTCCTAAATTCGCTCAAAGGCTAAAGTCAAAATCTGCATTGAATAACATGATTATATTAGACATCTAATGCCTCTTCTTCAAGTGCAAAAGTATCTGGAGCTCTAATGATTTCACTACGACTGGTCAAGTCAGCTGTCTAGGTATACGTAACCACTAATGGTCATTTTAAATAACAAATTTTCACCTTTGGATAAAGCAATGAGACCCAATAAATTCCAAGATTTAATAACAGTAGGTAATAAGGCGACACTTTTTTTAGCTGCCAAGAGAGCTTTTTTTCGCAATTGTATTTTTTCACTACTCTGAGTTTTCTTGGCTTGTAAATTATAGCAGAATGCAATATCGTGCCATAAAAAACTCATAACGTTATTATCATTATTCAAGTTCACAGCTACAGAATAGCACCTGAAAAAAATTCATTGTTGAGAATACTGGTGATATCAACAAATCTATGGAGTGTTCAAAAATCACATTTACTTCAAAGCGAAATCCAACAATTGTTCAGTATCTAAAATTTCATGTTCATCGAGGGTTATTGCTAAATTCGATATTTTAGCAGGTAACTGACCCGTCAGTACGCATACGTCAGCTAATAATTTCCATACACTGGAGAGTTTGTTATTTTGTTTCAAAATTCTGAAAAAAAAAAGTAAGTATAAACAACGACTTTATAGCATAGTATCGAAGTAGGTAACGCAAGAGGAAAATGTTTACGACATCATACCTAGTTAAACTGACAACTGCTTCTTGGCAAAAATCTCTAGCAGCGCAGACGATCTGCCGGTCAAACAATTCTTTAGCTTGCAAAAGACATACTTCAGCTAACCCTTTCAGAGCAGGTATATAATCAGGGTTTTGCTCGATAAGTGCTCGAAACTCCACTACGCTTTCATCGTATAGGCTAATTTTCTGCGAAATTTAAACATCTATAAAAGATCTCTTTTGTTTTGCAGCACACGAGTTTTTAATTAACATTACCTGTTTTATGTAAGCGATTTGTAAAGCGGCGTATACAGAAGAGGGATTCATTTCTAGGCATTTCTGATAACACTTTAATGCTGATGTGTACGCTCCTCGAGCATAATACGCATCTCCCAAACACTCCCAGCAACGAATGTCACCGGGTTTACTCTAACAGCTGTACGTAATGAGTTGACAGCTGATTTAATATCATTAACATCCAAGTAATACAAACCCAATCTCAACCAGACCCAATTTCCAACTGCGTTTGTTGTAGCTGCATTCAGCAGCTCGAAATTGCTTTCCTGCATAAATATCCTAAATATCATACCCATAAATAAGGAATAAGGCTAGAGGCCGATAAGAATGGTATACTTGGGTGGTAGGTGAGTATTTTCAAGAAACATCCCTGACCGAAGTTTTGGACATTAAACTCAAGCATTTTCGTCGGAGTTATTTCGAGTAAAAAGTGAACAGAAAATTTTCTTCTTATCAGCGCAAATTGATTTGAACGATTTTTTGTACTACTGTAGATTTATATGGAAGACATTTCAGAAAAAATCAATACCCTTTTCCCCTACAAAAAATTACCTTTTTTAAGTTAATTAAACTTTTGTGATGATAATGACCTTGTCCAAGAATAGTATTGAGTAGAAGTCCCTGAAACGATTAATGAAAGTATTTTTTTTTTTTTTGATTTTCGAAGTGTTAAAAAATTTTTCCAATCTTCAATTCTATTTAAAAATAGTATAAGTAGGTAAAGTCCGATCTTAAGATGTTTTAGTATATAGTTTTCATCTATTTCACATTAATTTTTGTATATTACTCCGTTGACTTATTTTGAAATCTGGAAAACTTAAGCTGCCTTAACTGCAAAAATTGAAAAAAAAAATTAACTAAATTGTGGAAGTTGGGAAAAATAAGCTGCCGAGTTCATGAAGGAGACAAAAGGACTACGTATTTCAAGAAGTCGACAACTGTTTCACCGAGTTCACAATTTCGGCAAAAAGCTAGTTTAATTTACAAATTCGACAATTTCATATTAGCCCCCTCTCCGCAACCTCTTGAGGTACTTATAGGGCTCTAATTGTGAATCTGATTTTACATTCTTGTTCAGTGGATTCCATTTATGCAAAAATGGCATTAATATTACAAGCATGTCACTGCGGTTCACTTCAGAGGTCAATTTTTTCAATTTTTGCGAATTTTTACTATGGTGCACCTGAGCTAAAATGTTGAAAAAAAAATTAATAAGGATTCAAAAATATGTCTGAAAAAATTTAGTTCTATTCTGGTATATCTAGTATCATACAAAAAAAAAAAAAAAAAAAAAAAAAAAAAAAAAAAAGTATGAAAGGTTATACGGATAGGAAAGAATAAGCCAATAAGGGCAGAGAGCAGTATGTTAATTTTTCCACAATGCAACAGAAAATCGATCAATTTGTCCATGAAAGAAAAATTTGCATTTATTAGTTGAAACTTGAAACGGCGCCTTCCAATAATGAATGGGACTAAGGATCAAAACTTTACCTACTACCCACCTACCACTTAATTATTGACCAGAAATCCCTCCAAGGCAAATTTACCATCATTATCTACCTATGGGCAATTGGGCACAGTCATGAGCGAAAATACCTACTTGACAGTTCAACCTTCTGTAAACATCACTTAACGCAACACCCGTTTCCTCGCATCTAGGATTCAACTGAAAAGCTTTTTGATAGCAACGTCTTGCTTTTTCAAGATCCTTATTTACATCGCGGTAATAATTACCAAGTTCTAAAAACGACGAATATACATGTGGAGCTAATTTGGCTGCCTGAAAAATTACTCCAAGTTGAAACAAGATGCTATCGAAAAAATTTACTCGATCAAATCACTAATACCTTTAAAAAAGAAGTGAGAGCTTCTTTATTATTTCCTAGTATTTTATGCGATTTGCCTAATAACAAAAAATGATTAACGCAACACGATTCTTCCTTGATGTAGTTTTTTAAAATTGCAATCGCTTCGTCCATGTTATCAATTTTAAAATTATACAGAGCCTTTAGATAAATGGTGGATGGATCTTCTACGTTGAGCAGTTTCAATTTCGATTCGACTAGATCCCATTTTTCTAGAGCGATACAACACCGCACAAGTGATTTCAAGGCGAATTCGCATGATGAATCGTAATCCAATATCTGTGGTCAGAAAGTTTTATGACAGAAGGAATGACTGAATTACTGTTAGTTTATAGAGTTGAAGAATTACTTCATTGCAGAGTTCCAAGCATTCTTTACATTTTTCCAAATCAGATGAATTAGCTAATGCTTCCAGCTTCCATTTCTTTAAATCTTCGCTAAAATCTTTCGCATCGTTGGGCAAATATTTTAAAGCGATGGGAACATGCAAGAGTACGTCTTCGTACGATGTTAGAATATAGCTCGTTTTCGATAAGAAATACCACGCGTATGCATTTCTTGAATCGATATCGACAACTATAATAAATTAATTGTTAATAAAAAGTAAGTAATCAATTTTATGTCATTTATGAACTTTACCAACCATTATTTAAAACGTCTCGGCAACTGGTGAAATCATTTTGTTTATAAAAATTTACAGCTTTGACTAGTAAACCAAGAACACTATTTTCTTTCAGTTCCAATAATTTGGTACTGTAGGGATCAATATCACCCAATTCGATTTCCGGTATTATATTTAAAAAGCTTTCGAAAAAAATTCGACAAACATATTCTAAAGTATTGATATCGTTTTCGTATTTAAGCAATATTCTTTTACAGTATTGAATCAGTTCTTCGTATTCTCCTGATTCATAAAGAAAATTACAATACTGAGTCGACAAACCATCCAACGATTCGTTTGCGGCGATTTTAAACCGCAAACATTTTTTATACTAAAAAGAAAATTAGCCGTTAACTAAAATCTAAATTCATGAAAGCAATTTGAATTCCTACATTTTACAACAGATACTCACGATATTAGCATGATTTTCAGGGACTTTTTTCAACGAAGAAAAATATTTGTATAATACATCCACAACATGAATGCATAACTCGCCGTCATTCTCCAGATAAGGTTTTAGCAAATCTACAACTGAATCGCAGGACTGTTGAGTAAGAATTTTTTCCAATTTTTCAACGGTATCTTTCTGCTTCTTAACATCCCTAGTGAAACATTCAATTATGAGATTAATAATGTCTTTTAAAAAAGATCGCTATCTTTGACCGCTACCTACGTCTCAAGATCAAGTAATTCTTTATAGATGGGGATTAATTCACGATGGAATTTTTCCACTCCTTCTTTTTCGTAAAAAGATGCCAGACCTTGCCAGGCCAAAATCTGTTTAGGTGAAATTTCGATTGCTTTTTTGTATGCGTTAGGCGCATCATTCTTCGATTCAGATTCTTGTAAAGCGGCGCCGAATATTACGAGAGCCAAGTAATTGTTACGATCTGCCTTCAAAACCGCCTGAAAATAAACCGTTGTTAATTTGACAAAATTCATTGACAATTTAAGGAAAACTTGGGAGATTCGGAGGAATATTTTACGTCGACTCACTTTACATAATTTCAATGCTTTATCGATTTCTTTATTTTTAATCGCTTCTTTGGCCTCTTTGAGATTGGATTTTATAGATTTTGCATCCATCAAAACATGGATTAGTTTTCGCAATGAAATCGATTCAAAATGAAAAAGAAATTTTGAAATTTTTCCAATCGAAGAAGATTTTTACTGAGTCTCGAGAAAAAAAAAGTAACCTGGACCCGTTGCGCGACCTGGTCGCTCGGATTGTAACGCAGTGCGTTCAACGTTGAAAATAAAAAATGTATCGATTTCATTATTTATTTTTCTGCATAATATCAAGTTCAGATCATGAAGAATGAAGCGCAGGGGCTTTATTTTTCCAATTTCATTTTTCAATGATTAGGTTTGGTTTACATCCCATTTTTGTGATTGTAAAAATTGTGACTATGTATTTCCAACGTTAAAATTTAATTTATGTATTAATGTATCATGTGAAAATAATTTTGGTAAAATTAAATAAGTAATATATTTCCTCTTTCTTATTAAGTTGGAGTTGAGCCTTAAGAAAAAAGAGTATTTTTCAGTTTTTTTCATTTTGTGAATCCAGCAGCAATCTTTGACCGAAAAATTATTCACTGATTAGTATCAGTATTAATTGAGCCTAATTATACCTCCTAATCTGTTACTTATTACTGAGCTAACTTCATGTTATTAAATAATTACAATTTCCTATACACATTTCAACCCAGTCGGCTAATATAGTCTCACACATTCAGTACAGCCGATTCAGTGCTTCAAAATAAGTCGATTATTAGCCCACCCTATGTGTATGTACTTAGTTGTACATCACATAGTTGGTTATGGCAGTGCTTCGGAAAATAAGCAGGTAAATGCGAAAAAGTCGATTTTATAATAAAGAAATGAAAAAATTGGAAAAACAAATGCTCCAGTCCCTACATATCGGTACCTACTTTAGTACCTAATATTTATTTCTTTATTTCCTGGACTTCATGAGTTAAGTATAATATGATCGAGTAGATGGATTCTGTTATTACTATCACAAACTTCAGTCTGATTTAGTTAGGTATGTGTCGCGTTAATAGATTCTGTATTACCTATCAAACTATCACTGAGTTCAGTCTGATTAGATACATTGGTTCCTCGTTTTCGTTGAAGTATTTCAAAGTATTTCATTAGTAGGGCTAGGATTTATATGCAAATGCTTATCTGAATGCGCTATGACAGATACAGTATATCAGCGTTTTTTTTTGCAATTCATGCATTTTAAAGCCGAACTGCAAAATTTTTTAGCACATATTTTTGTCTATATGACCATAAAGGCTTATAAATGCTTATTTTTGACAAAAAATAGCTAATAAACGTTTTTTTAGAGCTTATTTAAGTGGTTTGCGCATATTTGAACAAAAAAAGACAAAAAATCGACATAAAAACTCAAATTTCCATTGTTTGATAAAAAATGACTTGTTAGTTTTTTA